>VXBT01014136.1:0-44724 GCA_013400235.1 Oriolus oriolus
TCTTTATTCTTGGGGGTTTTTTTATTGTTACTTTTTACATGAAGAAAAAATTTTATTGCAAGGAAATTAGATACTGCCAAGAGAAAAAGAAATGAGGCTGAAGAAATGTTGACACAATTTTGATTGCAAAGAAGGAATTCTGAGGTGAAGACACAACAGTTGCACTAAATCTCTACAAACATCTAGGAGGGAATAGAGCAAGGGTCAAAGTTACCAAAAGTCTTTCATGAAATGGGAAGGCAAAACTGTTAAATCATCCTCTGATTAAGTAGATGGAGATGTAGTGCAGAAGTCTGATAAAACAATTTTTTTTCTGTGCCTCTAAAGATCTTTGGAAAAAAAAAAAAAACCCTTGATTAAACCATTAAAGATGGTTTCAATTTCAGTCTTTTTGAAAGAGGAATGCAGTGGTGCCTTTTCCCTTAAATCCTTTAATTTTTTGTCTGAGTTCTGTCTAACTCTCACCAAGGCACAGTGCTCTGTCGAAGGAGAAAAATGAGAAAAAGAAGATCACGTGTAAAGCCTGAAGAGAAGAAAGATGATAATGAGAAAATAGAGATGCCAAAGGTCCTCAAAGAGCCTAACCTTTCCTGAAGTCAAACAGAAGGGATTCAAATAAGACTTTGTCTTCTCACAAAAGTAAGGAATGCATTGAAAAAGGACATAAGCAGCAATAATTGTGTCTTTTTTGTCTTGGGGGCTTGGTCAGAGGTCATAGATTTATTTCATTATCATGATATCAGGAGAAGAAGAGCAAGACAATGGTAAAGAAATTTTGAAAGGTATCATTATCATAAAAATTAAAAAAAAAATTGGGAGAAACTTTTTTTTACACAACGTATTTGAGTCTTTTCAGGAAATTTCAGGGGAGTTTGTGGAACTCATCTACTCAGATGATGCTGGGGCACAGAGGTATCAAACTGAGGAGAAATAAAAGAATATTACAAACTCCTGATCTATGTTTAGAGGGGGAAAAGAAGGAAAAATTGCCAGGTTCACAGCAGAAACAAAACAAATTGCATGTTTTGGAGGAAAAAAAGAAGACAACCACAGCTGACTGGGTTACCAAACCACAAACCCATAGGAATATGTAGACACAGGAGATAATTGAGGACTGCAGGCAAAATTTGTCAAAAGGCAGAGCCAACTTGTAAAAGAAGCATCAAGGATTGCATTCTGCGTGGAAAAACAGTGCCAGTTTATGCAGCTCCAGCTTTTGGAAAGAATTTGTTTTGCAAAAGAGAAGCAAAATTGTTCTGCAAAAGATGGCAAAAAGGGGACTGAGGGTGTTTACCAAGAAACTCAGCCTGTGTGCATGTCTGAAGAAATGTCTGAAGAAAAAAAATACTGATTAGAACTGTTGGATAACTTTATATATATATATATATAAGGTATATATATAAAGAGTCACAGAACCACAGAATGGTTTGGGTTGGAAGAGACCTAAAGATCATCCAGTTCCCCCCCCCTGCCATGGGCAGGGACACCTTCCACTATCCCAGGTTGCTCAGAGCCCCGTCCAGCCTGGCCTTGGACGCTGCCAGGGATGGGGCAGCCACAGCTTCTCTGGGCACCCTGTGCCAGGGCCTCACCACCCTCACAGGGAACAATTTCTTCCTAACATCTAACTTGAATTTTCCTTTTCAGTATGAAGCCATTCCTCCTTGTCCTGTCACTCCAGGTTCCTTATTTGTATTTTTGGGGCTCTGTATTATCAGCCTCATTAGCAGGCAGAAGGGAAATTATTTGCTCAAATTCCTTCAGTAGAAAGCTTAAAGAAGGAATAGCCACTTACATAATAATAAGATTAAAACCAAAGGTGGTGTGAAATCTCATAAATGAAATATAAATAAAACATGATTAAAAAAAGAAAATGTATTCAGATATAGAACAAGACATCTTCATCTTGTTCTGTGTACAGTTAGTGCACATCTACATATGTACACATATATACATGTACATATATATCATATATATATATAAAATTACATTTACACACATAATTTCCAATATTTAAAGTAAAAAAAATCAGTGATTCAGAAAATCTCCAGAGGCTGAACAGCACTACTAGGACTTTTGTGCTTCTGATTTCCCACTCAAAGATTTACAGCTGCTGCATTTCCATTTCAAACTGTTATAAGAACAAGGTCCAAATTACCAATATATAAATTCAATATAGCATAATATTAAAAGGTTATGACAGAACTAATGGACTTTAAGTGGAATCCAGACTGCAGTGTTCAATGGAGGGTGGGAAAGACCAAGGCAGACAATTTCCCATGGCATAAGAAGTAAAACTTCCAATTAATTTGTTTCCTTTTTCTCTTCAGAACTGGAATTTTCAAGGTAGTTGAACAATTAGGTGACAAAAAGATACTGAAAAAATGGCTTTGCAAAATCATTTGTCTTTAGTGTAACTCAGCCCTTGTTCAGACAAGGTTTTGATGTTGATAATTGACAAAGCTGGGCTGGTGATGAACAAACTTGACACCTGGCTCTTTTCATACTGATCCTTCAGTCTTTCCAGATGGCAGAGTTTACTTCTGTTCCCATCTGTTCCTTTTCAGTAAGAAGAAGGGAGGAAAACCCAAAATTGCTAAAACATTTTATGGCTTTTAGAAGTATCTTTGAGGTTCTTTTCAAGTCCTTTGCTCTGGACCACATTCCTGTGGAAAGCTGGCGATGGCACCTACGATTATTTGCCTCAGATCAAAGGTAGGACGCTGGGTTTCATTTTTCAGATTTGGTCTGACATGATTCATCTGGATGAGAATTTCATGGATGGAAAAATTGAAAGAGCTGGAGTCACCTCACCAACACCTTCTTGCAAAAAGAGAAGAGAAAACAAGCAAGGAAGCAAGCAAACAAACAAGAGCAGTGTCAGACTGTGATTAGATAATTTTTGACAGGTCAGAGCAGAATTTTGGAGAAAGCTGTGCAAGTTCAGATTTGGAAAACTGTTTCAACATGAAGAAATTTTTTTTTGTGTGTGTGCAGAAGCAACCACTCTCATTTCCCTGGCTATTGGCAATAGTTTCTCTGTCGAGTTCTCAGGTCTCGACTCTGGTCTAAATTTTCACTGTCTCAAGATGAACTTATTCCCTGGGGGTCCATTAAGCTTCTTCCATGTAAGTGGGGTCAGAATTAGGCCTCTGTTAAGTTAGTTGTCTCCAGAGCTAGCAACTGCCTGTTCAAGAGTATTCAGCAGGAGGAAAATAGAAGCTGATTGGGTGGGAAAAGACAGAAAAAACCCACAGTGAAATCCATCAATGGAAATCCGCCAGGTAACCAGGAAATAATTTTGGATGCTACTTTGTAGTCTATAAGTTTCCATGTGTTGCTAAAAAACATCATTCAATCAGGAGAAAATTCAGAAAGCAATTAGAACTGATGCCTTGAAGTGGCTACCCGGAAAACCAAATCTCCCTAAACAGCCATAAATATTTAGGATGTTTATGAATAAAAATGAAAATAATCAGATTTATAGACTTGTCTGAAGGAAGGTTGTGGTGCCCATGTGTACTCTGCTCTGGTGAGACCACACCTGAAATATTGCATCCAATTCTGGTGCCCCCAACAGAAGAAGGACATGGAACTGTTGGAGCAAGTCCAGAGGAAGCCACAAAGTTGACGAGGGGACTGGAGCACCTTCCCTGTGGAGACAGGCAGGGAAAGCTGGGGCTGTTCAGCCTGGAGAGGAGAAGGCTTTGGAGACCTCAGAGAACCTCCCAATATCTGAAGGGAATACAAGGAAGCTGGAGAGGGACTTTTCATCAGGAACTGTAGTGACAGGACAAGAGAGAACAGCTTCACACTGAAAAGGGAAATTTAGGTTAGATATTGGGAAGAAATGGTTCCCTGTGAGGGTGGTGAGGCCCTGGCACAGGGTGCCCAGAGAAGCTGTGGCTGCCCCATCCCTGGTAGTGTCCAAGGCCAGGCTGGATGAGGCTCTGAGCAGCCTGGGATAGTGGAAGGGGTCCCTGCCCATGGCAGGGGGTGGAACTGGATGATCTTTAAGCTCCCTTCCAACCCAAGCCATTCTGTCACTCCTGTAGAGGACCAGGAAGATTTCTGATTCCAGTTATCCCAAAGGATCATGTTGTCCTGGGGGAACTGGAAAAAGACTGTAGCTCAGTTCACGTGCCTCACCAAGCAGTCTGAAGATCGAGAGGAGCCTAAGGGTGTTTACATCGACCTGGCAGAGCAAGGGACTGTCCTCTGTGCTCACCCTGCAGGGTGCTGGCTCATGAAGTGCTGTCTGTGCTGCTGCAGCAGAGCTGCTTTACACAGCAGGATGTCTTAACACCAGCCTACAGGGTGTCTTTGGGCAATTTGTCACTGGAGAGCTTTGCACTGCCATCCAGGCAGAAATGAGGTTGGTTATCCTGGTGCAGCTTTGCTAATAGGTTGGAGGATCTGGAAACTCTCCATAAGGGAAGGCGAAGGCAGGGTAATTTGTATGGAGTTACCTGCTGGAACTCTGTCCAGGTTGCTGCCGGGCTACAGACACATCCATCACCTTGGGGAGACAGTGCTGAGCTTTTCACAGAATCACAGAATGTCTGAGGTTGGAAAAAGCCTCCAAGATCATCAAGCCCAACGTGTGACCCAGCACCACCTGGTTACCCAGCCCAGAGCACTGAGTGCCACGTCCAGCAGTTCCTTGGAGACCTCCAGGGATGGGGATTCACCACCCCTTTGGGCAGCCCTTTCCAGTGCTTGACCATCCTTTCCATGCAGAAATTCTTCCTGATGTCCAACCTGAGCCTCCCCTGGCACAGCTTGAGGCCGTTTCCTCTTGTCCTGTCCCTGTTCCCTGGGAGCAGAGCCCGACCCCCCCCAGCTGCCCCCTCCTGTCAGGGAGCTGTGCCGAGCCAGAAGGTCCCCCCTGAGCCTCCTTTTCTCCGGGCTGAGCCCCTTTCCCAGCTCCCTCAGCCCCTCCTGGTGCTCCAGCCCCTTCCCCAGCTCCGTTCCCTTCTCTGGACACGCTCCAGCCCCTCAATGTCCATCTTGTCCTGAGGGGCCCAAAACTGGGCCCAGGACTCAGGGTGTGGCCTCACCAGTGCACCCTTTCTTTTGAAAAAGAGCTGTTTTCCAAGAACAGGTTATTTATTAAAATATTGTTGTTACTTTCAACAACGACACATTTTAATTTCGCTTCTTCCTCAAAGAATGCCATCACAAAAAGGTAACTGCTAGAATTTAACTAGGGATAAAATAAAACTGAAGCCAAACCACTCGTCTAAAATGGCTTCCTGCCAGCTGTCCTACTGCCACCCAGGACTGTGTTGTTGCTAACAACTTGCCCATGGGAAAGCAATCAATCCTGTAGTAATGAATGGCACTCAAGTTGGATGGGGGATGGAATGAAAATTTTAAGTGGAGTGGTGGAAGCTCAGTCACTTGATGAATTTAAAATTAGACATGACAGAGCTTTGAAGAATATTCTCTCTGGCTGCCTGGGATCTTAGAGACACAGCCCATATTAGGAGATATTAGACTGTACTAGCGATGGATTTTGTTGGGTTTAATACTCCAGCCCTGAGGAATTTCACTTTGTCTCCTAAGCCCAAGAGTCCTCGGTGGGGTAGAAGCATTGCCCTTGGTTCCTCCAGGTTAATGGGCTTCACTGGCTTTGTCCTTGCAGCTCCAAGTACCAGTTCCCTGGTCTGTGGATGGCTGGTGGATGGGTCAACAAGGACACGGGGTTTTGAGCAAGGGAGAAGCCTGAAAGGTTTTTAAATTTTGGTGTCCACAGAGACTTAGTTGAGATTTATGAGAACAAGTGGGGAATGCTTCATTTCTGAGGAGGTGACAAATTACAACAACAACAACAACAACAACAACAACAACAACAACAACAAAAGGATTTGTTGCAATTTTTCCAATCAAAACACCGGCTATCTAGTGTAGGCATATTCTCTCCCCTTCTCTGATTTCTATGGCTCAACGTACTAAAATGCTTCAGATGTGCATTTATGGTTTAAAAAAGTCCCAAAAAATAAACCCCAAGGCACAAATTCAAAGTTACAGCCTCACAAATTTTAGTAGGATTGCCTGGGTGCAACTGAGGGCAGAATTTGGCCTGCAGTCAGGTGGGTTTCTATGTTTGCCCTGATCCTGTGTAAATCAGAAATGCATCGGGATCAGTGGAAGTGCTGGTGTCAAAGCAGAGTCAGGAAAGGCACAGTCTGAACCAGAGGTGCAAAGAAAGATTGAGGTAAACATATGAACTCACCAAAGGACACCTAAACCAATAAGATTTGCTTAATGGTGGTTCAAAAAACAGATAACACTGAAAATTTATCAGCTTTTTTTTCGGAGGAATGGGGCAAATGAGAACAACCTACGACAAAAAAAAAATTAACAGGAAGATTTCCTACTAGAGGAAAGACAGGAAAAAATATCACTGGACTTTAAAAATATTTCTGTTTCACCAAAACACAAACTTTTCCAAGGGAGACTACTCCCTATCCTAGCAGATGTGAAAAGCAGCTTTAGCTTCCCAGGGCAAGATTTAACTCCATGAAGTTTTTGTTTATTTTTGTTTTCTTTTGGTAAAACAACAACAACAACAACAATGAAAACTACTCCCCAAACTCATCTTGCAGTAGTACTTAGATTGTTTTTCTTTTCTCAGAACTTGTGATGATTTGTCTTTCAACAGAAAAACTAAATATATTTCCTGAGTGTTTCAGACTTAAAAAAGGCAGTTTGAACAGAGACTCATTTTCTCTGAGCAAGAAAAAAAGTCTGGCCAGAGTAATTAATGAATATATTTTGTATTAATAAATTAACACTTTGCTCTAAGCACAATTAGAGCCCATCCAGGAAGAAAGACATATTGAGGCAATATTTTCTAAAAGTGTCCCTATATGATGAGATGGTTGCCATCTCTCTCAGAAAGAGTTTTACCCTGTAAAAATCATAGAAACTTGGAATGGTTTGGGTTGGAAGGGACCTCAAAAATCATCTCAGTCTGAAAGAGTTAAAGAGTAAAGCTGAAGAAAAATTATATGGGAGAAGGAATGGGCTGTTGATGGATAGAAAGAATGGAAAGGATAGAAAAAATGCTGTAAGAAGGACAGAGATTTGTTAGAAAAATGGGCAGAAAAAAAGAGATTCAGAGGAGAAAAGCCTAAGATAATATGTCTAGGAAAAATCAATTCAAAGCAACTGTATTAAATGTTAGGCAGGAAGTTGGAAAGGTATAATACTGAAAATTAGCTAGCCATGATTTAAACAAGGAATTAGTGCTGGATTTATTAGATAGAAGTTCTTTTACAGTAGAAGGGAGGCACAAAAAATGGGGAGTGCAAAAAGTCATTGTAATCAGAGAAGGCAGGCAAATAGAGGAAAGAGGTCTCCTGGTTTTGAAACATCACTTTTATTCCTGAATGCTCTAGTGCCACAGAGTTGTGGATGAAATTGAGGGAAGTCAGGACACTGAAAAAACTTAATTAAGAAATTGAAGAAAATGCTTAAAGGAAAAAAAAAATCATATTAACTCTGTAAGAAAAGAATGGGGTTAAATGAAGGACAGCTTAAGTCAAATATATGAAGGATATATTTAGTAAACTGTAACAAAGAAGGAAATTTGCTTGAGCTGTTAGGGGATCTAAGTGGGATAACAGGTAAATATGGAAAAACAGCAAAGAAAAACCATCCTTACAGGAAGATACTTTTTTTATGTTGTGGAGTTATCTGCATCATCCATTTGAAAAGTCACTCATGTAAAGTCTGACTGTGCAAATTGTTTGAGAAATGAGTGGAGGAAATAGAAAACATTTACCCACTTCAATGTTTTCAGCTCCTGTGAGAGGTAAAACTAACTTTTGGATGTACAAATCCAGGAAAGACCCCTCAGCACATGAAATGACGTGTCCCTCTTGACAACTCTGGTTCTGTCTCCCATCAGATTTATGAGGTCTATATTTGATAGGTAAAAGCCAAAATATCTGATCTTGGTTTGGAGGAGAAACCAAATACTGGCCAAACCCCATCTCTTGAGGAGACAGAAGCTGATTTTGTTCTTGCAAGTGTGTCCATCTCCTGGGGGAGGCAGAAGTTCACAGGAGAGGATGCTGTCTTTGAACTTGTCTAACCACAGAGCTTTCCAAAGGAAGTTGTTGGGCTCAAATTTCACACTCACAACCTGAATTCACGTAGAATACAAAGTACTTCTTCCTTCTGCAGCTCTACCGTTCCCTGCTAGTTACGTCTGACTGTATTGATTTAGACTTTTGGCAAATGGGGATGAATTTTTTGTAAGGCATTGCCTAGAAGTATATATTTTTGAGTTAATTAGATTCTCACACGCTAACTCAGCTAATGTAGGATAAAATATGTAAAATCCATAGCAGGGTCAGACTCGAAATACTGGGACTTATTGCTGGAATGTGTGAAACAGCAACTGACAAGAAGCCCATTTATTGCTGTGGTTCCATTATGGGCAACATGCACAACGGAAGCACAGGCAGTGTTGGAGGAGTGCAGCAAGTCTTACCCTGTGGGCTGCAATCCTTCCAGAGTGTTTTCACCACCTCTGGTGCAGGTTTTTTAGCAGAAAGCACAGGTGGACTTTGCTCTGCAGAATCTGCGTGTTGTCACAGCTACGCAAGCAGTGACTCCCTCTGAAGTCACTGGCAGAGTGGCCATGATTCACACTCTGCCTGCTGGAAACATGGAATACCCTGCCATCCTTCCCATGTGCAACAAAATGCAACCAACAGGCTCCTTCTCTGAGCCCGAGATGACGACCAGCAAACTCTGTTTGGACCTGCACAGACACAGCCTTCCCCGACACGGCAGCGTCCTCACTCACACGCAGCTTCATCACACGCTCCCTCAGGTGGGAATTCCAAACACAGACAGAGGGGCTGAGCTGGGACAGACCCATCCTCATGTGTGTGAAGAGGTGGAGAGGAGACAGAGGCAGGGAAAGATCTTGCTGTTATCTATCAAGTGCTTGCTGCCCTGAAGGAAAGGGCCACCTTTCCTGGCTTGTACTGTGTGAAGGAGAGAAGGAGACACTGAACTGAACTGGATGCTGGAGTGAGGTTTTTCTCTTAATTCCTTGGGAAATACAATCTCCCTTAAGTCTTCCTGCAGAGGACTCTCCTTCCCCTGTGGACTTAAGTCTCATGATATAATCAGGAACATAGCTGTGTATGTTCCCTCTAGCACTCATTTCACAACCTTGAAACTACTCCATATCCACCCTTAGCACTTCTCTCTTCACACGCATGTCCCATCTGTCCCCTCAGAGAGCCACTGATCCCCGCGTCCCCCACTGACAGATGCATGAAGAGTCTCCCACACACAAACAGCTGCCATCCCCCTCCGTCATCCCTACCCACACGACTCCTCTTCCCACTGGCCGCTCCTGGACGCCAGCAGGAGACACACACACGTGGCCAGGCAAACATCTGCATGGACACCCAGATGTTCCAGCCCCTTGCAAGCAGATTTCTCTGGCTGTGTCATGGCTGCAGAGAGCCCAGGCAGGCACAAATGCCCCACATTCTCCACACTGAGCACAGCTCGCTTGCTCTTGCTTTGTTCCCCTTCCTGCAACAATCCATCAATCCCTTTCTCTTTTCTCAGCCAGCTGACAGGTTGATGCCACTGTTTGATTTTTATTTCCCCAGTGGAGGGAGCAGAGTGGTCAGAGGCCGGGGAAGCACTGGTGGCAGTGGGCTGAGCAGGCTGTGGTGTGTGGTTTCAGCCCAGCTGAATCCCAATGTCTGGGACTGCATCTCCCCCTCATGGACAACTGCTTCACCATCCCCTCCACCCACAGCCTGCCATGGCGGGAAGGTCACTCCCACCTGAGGAGAAAGGTGCTTCCCGCAGGCTGCAACCAGCTGTGAGCACTGCCAGGAAAAATTATCCAGTCGGAGAGCCTGAACTGGACTCTGCAGTGGGAAACCAGTGTGAAAAACGTGACAGCGGGTTCCCAACACAACCTATGGATGCGTGAACACTAATTGCTTATCATTTCACAGGCTGCTTCTTTTTATTTCAGTAGGAACTGGTCCTTGCAATGAACAGAAAAGGGACCTATGAACCACGATCCATGGGACTGATGTTATGTAAGGTCTGGGCTCAGAGGCTTCAAGTTTAGAGTTTCTGTGTGATCAGACTGACTTCTTCCAGTGGAAGTCCCACAGGATTACTCACAATCTTCTCACCAGCCATGAATGGAAACAAGCACTTTCCTACCCAGTGTAGAAGACCCCAAAGTCCTAGGTGAGCCACGCAATTTGAAGATGTTTTTAGACCAGATTTGAAGAACAACCGTTGTCAACAAATGCAATTGTTTTGAAGGGAAATAAGTTCCTCGTGCTTCTGTCTGATACCCAAGATGTATCCTACATTTACAGAATTCAGCCAGCTGCACATTACTCCAGCACTGCTTCAAGCCATGGAGAAAGCCAGTGCTTACCTCTTTGCTTTCACTGACATCTGTAGTCCTTCTGTGTGCTTCAGCCCAAAGGTTGTTCATCCAAGAGCCCTGTTAACTTGTCCCAGAGAAATCTCTCTCCCCTTTTGTGCCAGCAGCACTATTCAGAGGTTTTAATGCCTGAAAATAAGGGGCATTGGTACGCTTCTGAATTAAGCTGGTTTAAACATTGTAGTTAAACCTGCTAGGGTTTTCTAAGGATTATTCAACAGTTCTTCATAAAAAGCCTGCAAAGGATCTCTAGAGGAGAGCCTGCCTGCTGTGCAAGTCACGCAGAAGGCAGGTACATCTAGAGCACGTTGGGTCCTATTGCTACCCACGCACCAAACCATTTTCCCGGTTAGTCATCCTTTCCTGCCCTCCTTCTCAATGCAAACATTGCTTTCCTAGCACTCACGAAACTCACCCCTGGTGCGGGCCTTACGTAAGTGATTTTGACATGGAGAGCTGTGCCACGAACGCAGTGGACACGTGGTGCTCCCCTCGGCCTCTGGTAGCCACCCTGCAACTCAGCACGGCCTCCTGGGTGGCTCTTTGGGACTTCCACATGGGCATTCGTCCCTTACAGCAACCCAGGGCTCTTACACGTCCCTCAAGGATTTCAGCTTCTTCCTGGGCTGTCCTCATCACCTGCAACTCTTCCAGTGCCACAAGCACAGCACTCACTGAACACATTCACCCTGGCCCTCACTGAGAAGCAGGACCCCATGGATCTGTGCACCTGTCACCAAGGGCTGTATGGATTTACCTGTGCCTCCTGCTTGCTCTGCCCTTGCACTGAACTCCCAGTCTGCTCTCCTGGTGCACTGCATGCACACAGGGCCCCTTGCACACTTAGAGAGCCTCCCTCACACCAAGAGGCAGATAACTACAGATGGCTTAAGCCATCATAAACTTTTTCTCACTCCTCATCACTCTTCCTTCCCGCATAAGTGGTTTTCCTTCTCCCAGGCCCCACACCCAGATCTGCAGTCCTCACCTGTACTTCCCTCATTTCCTTTGCACATGCTGTGTGCACAGATCTCTCTTATCAGACACAACTTCTCCCTCTTTTCCCCTTCCCTTGCACAGCCCTTGCAAGCAGGCACAGCCTGGCAGGTCCCTTCCTCGCTCCCACACCGCTGTGTGTCAACCCACGCCGAGCTCCTCGCCCCTTGTAACAGGAACTGTCATTCCCATCCACTTCCACCTCATGCCCTACAGCTCCCAACTCCACTCGCCTCCCCACACACTTCACACTTTACTTCTGACCTTAGCACAGCCATGTGGCTTATACAGCCCTCCAGGTAGTTTTTCCTCCCGTTCCTTCTCCTCCCACCCCTTTATAACTTCAGTCATTTCTCCACCAGCACATTTGTTCCATTCCCTCTTGCTCTTTCACTCAGCCAGTACCTACCACAGAGATATAAACACATTTGTTACATCTGTTGCAACAGAAAATCGCTCCTTTTTGTTTGTGTATGTTCTCCTCCTCCCACAGTCTTCCCATTATTCCTTACTTGCCGTTCCTTGCCCAACTGCTTCCCCTGTAACTTATGGCCTGTTCTTTCCCTGTGTTACTCCAACTCCCCAGTAAAGAGGCATCCCCCATTCTGCTGAGCAAACCACTGCGCCTTTGCACCGCTTCCTCTCTTTGCCTGCTAAGAAACACACCCCCAAATTTCCCCTCGCTCTCTGCTCTCTTGCCCTGTATCTCCTCTAAACCACCTCTTCCCTAGTCATCTCTACAGAAAACATAGCTCTTTGTTTCATCCTCATTCATGCCTCCTGCATTCCGTAATTTTTCCCCTTTCTTGTGCTTCTCAACACCTGCCATAGCTTTATATCCTCGTCAGAGTTCATCCTGCCCCCGTGATTTCCACTCTCTTGCATTTCCTCACACCGCTTCCCCATGGCTTTTTCCCAGTCCTGTCTCTCCCTTGCAGGCAGGCAGCACACTCCAGCAGGCTTCCAGCCTCCTCTGAAACGTCTCTAATCAGTTACCCCTTCACACATTCACAGGACCCTTCTCCCCTCACCACACCCTATCTCCATCCAGCTTGTTTTTCTCTCTGTGTTCCTGTTCTCAGCACATGTTTCCATCACCATGCAAGCCTTGCCTTTCGTACTCTGACACCTTCCTTGTAAATACATCCCTGTATCTATTTCTTGACAGAATCAAAGGTGTCTCCTTTTGACGCCCCCCACAAGCATCATGTAGCTGATTATTTTCCATACCTTTCTCCAAATAGCCAATAGTTCACATTTTAATTCCTCCTCCAAACATCCTTTGTGCTTCCACCTTTCTCCCTCCACACCCACTCCATACCCAACCTCCCCTTTGCCAATTCTACCATCCTTGTATGTCCCTTTCATACTCTCACCCGGTCTCCAGCCTGTACCTTTACCCATCTCTCTTGAGTGTTACTTCCTCTTGTGAGCTCCTAAACTTCCTGCCACCCACAAAGATCCTCTTTTTCCCCTTGATGTGCAGCAGCTTCCCTTTCAAGCTGACCACCTTTACAAGTGTCACCTGCCCTTCTTACCCGAGTGCACAACAATGAACACGTAGCGCTTTATTTCTGCTGGATAACACCTTCCCTCCAGTTTCTATGCACTTTTATATGCACCATTTCATTTTTTGTTCCACGAAGAGAAAAAGAAAAACACCCCAACCCACAGCAGAACAATACAAACAAAACCTCTTAAACCTACGTGTTTTGCATACCTCAGCATACAGCACCCTTCTACACAAAGCACTCCCCTCCTGGTTCTGCTGGTGCCTCCTCTTCTCCCCATGTTTTGGGCCCACCACCTGCAATCATGCCTGGGTTTTGTCCCCCCACTGTGCTCACACACAGAGCCCCTGGTACTGACACGTGTAGCTCAGACCGGTCTTTTTACTACCAGCAGCTGGGACCATGCTGAACTCTTCCATTCTCTGCTGCTTTTGTCAGGCAAGGCTTTTTTTTTTTTTTCCTTTTTCTTTTTTATTACAATTAGATTTCCCTTTTCCTTGCATCCCATTTATAGGTGCTGCTTGCACCACTTCTCCACCTGCAGGCTTGCGCATATCAGGTATTTCTGCCCCTCAGAATGCCTCTCCTACTTGTCTGGATATTTTCCTGAAGGCACAATGCAAAGACAAAACTTTACATGCCGTTTGCACTCCTCATGAAACAAATCACACGAGCCTGAGAGCAAAGAGTGTTTTCTGAAAGGTTGTAGCTCACAACAATTGTCTGGACCGTATAACACACATCCCTGTCTATTTAAAAAGGGGGGAGGGGGAGAAGCAACCCCCCTCACACACAGAGTCATCTCTAAATAACTGGTTTTGCAATATAGGAACCAGAGAATGTGCGCATAGCAGCCCTATTCAATCCAAAATATCCATCTCTCCAGATACTGCATATTTATAGTTCAAGAGATAGGACCAGCACAGAGCTTTCCCGTTTATTTTAATGAAGGATTAAGAACTGATCAGAAAACTATCTAAACCATTCAAGGACTTTTTCCCCTCTTGGCTAAGAGCAGTTTGGTGTCTCCATAAGGACTCGCCAGTAACTGACGCTTTAAGCTGCATTTCAGCTGTTTAGATGAGAAACAGCTTTCTATTTTGCTCTCTAGATGTGCATCTCTGTTGATTAGTTGTGTGCTGCATTCCTAGAAGGCACTCACCAAACGCTGGGAGCTGCAACGCAAGAATAGTTTCCCTGCCATTCCAGCACAGAGCGAGTGTATCTTTTTCACCTAGGCACAGATGTGCAGGGAATCTTTTGATCTCCAGCTCTTCCCAGAGAATTTAGTGTTTGGGTTTGAGGAGAAGGAGGATTGATTCGAAGGTCGTGAACAGGGTTTCCAGTGTCTGGCACACACACAAAATATGAAAGCTCCGGTGAAACTGGTTACCTGAGGCAGGCGAGGTCTAGAAATTGGGAATTTTGGCTTTGCTTGTCATGGGCTCTAACTTTGCCGGAGGGCGAGAATGCTATGTGTGCTGAGGCTGGTTCTTGCAATCCACGGTCAAGATTTTCAACCCCTTTTGTTATATCTGAACTTGCTGGTTTCCCTCTTAAAACAAAACAAAAAGTCTCCTTTGCCTTTGCCTCTTGAATCAGATTCCTGCAGCACCTCGTTTTTCTCCTCCGCCGATTTCTTTCCGGGGACCCGAACAACAGCGTGAGGAGCAGGAGGAGAGGGGAACCTCAGGACTGAAGCAAACTATAGGGCAAGTAGGTGTGGGGGAAGGAGGAGGCACAATGGGAAAGGCAACATTTGGGACACATCTACCGCTTACAAGACCCCCACCTCCTGCCCATTATACTTCTTTAAAGGACCCCTCTCCTCCCCCTCCCCTCCCTGCCCTCTTAGGACTCTATTAGAAAACGTCAAATTTCCCTTACCGTGGTAGGAGTAACCATGGCATCCGTGTGAATGTTTCCAGAAAAGTCGACATGAAGAGAAAGGTGGATGTAAATACGTTCATTCAAAGTCCCAAAGTTGGTCTGCTTGGCTTGTGCAGAGTTGCTCTATGGGAGAGGAGCCTTAAACTCTGAGTCCCGTGAACATAATCTGCTCGATTATAACAAACCAGCTCAGCCAGATGGCTCTGTGCTCCGTGGATTAACCCCTTTATTGCCACACTCTGCTTTCCCTACCTACCATTTAGAACAACCTTGCCTGGCTGGGGGAATTCAGGGAATGAGGCATTTTTTTAAAAATGACAAAACCATCGTAAAGGTCATTTTTCCCCCTGCGTGCTCTAAAAAAACCATCCTGTGCCTATTTTCTTTTTTTTTTTTTTCTTTTAAAATCCAGTTGATGGTTTTACTCCTCTTCCTGGCAAAACCTTTTCACATTATTAAGAGCAGTATTAGCACCAGGGAACATTTTAGAGAATTCTTTTGTTAAATCACCACCATCCCTTCCAGACTTCGATTCTCAGCAGACGAGCGTTTTATTGCGGGAATGTCTCTGTGTTTGCACTCCAATGGTCCATCCACTCCCCCATTCCCGCCCCTCTGTCCCCCACGCTCCCTCTGTCTCCCACATGCACACACATGCACACTTTGCTCACACTGCCGGCATGTGCTGCTGCTCCTACCCCTGTTCACAAGCCACTACAGGACATGTCAAACAGGTGAAATAGAGGCACATAAGTGCCATAAGCCCCTGCCCTCTCACTCTGGCTTCTCTTCTAATTTATTTTTTTTCCTATTATTTGCAAATCTTTGACAAAATTATTTCTTCGGTCGGCGTTTCTGTCAAGGAAGTCACCCGCCATGGCACAAAAATAAGTGCTGGGAGAAACATCCACTGTTAAGAACAGACCTTAAGATGGATTTGTGCACAGTTCCTCCTGTTTTGACTCGCAGATTTGTCCATTAAGGATGGCAAGTGCCAAAAACATGGAAAGTTCATCAGCAACCAGCAGCGACTGGTTCCCAAACTTTTTATTTAGAGAGATCGCTCACAGAGATGGCTGATAAATTTAGCTGCATGCCTCTAAGTCTCCCTCTAAATTTACATGCTTAAGTCATCTTTCTTTTCTGTTTGATTCGAGCATAATTGAGCAAGGCATAACCATAAGAACGTGGTCGTATAAGATACGAGGTGACACTTTATATCTTAAGGGTCACCAGATTGTTTCCTTAAAGAATACTTCTTTTACCAGCTCATGAAGTTTTTTCTTTTTCTATTTAACTAGGGAATTTTTTCTCTTTCCCCTCCCTGTGTAAAGATAATTAGCCCTCTCTTGCTGTCAAAGCTTTGTACCATCTCTTTTAAGACATTTTAATCCACCTGGAGAGTTGTCACAGTTTAATTGAAATACTTGCCACCATAGAGTGAAATACAGACGGTGTCATTAGTTGCAGTTGTCCTTTATCTGAGTTTTTTCAAGCATAAAATGGTCCCATTTAGGGGATTCTGTAATTTAAATAGTTCTGTTTAGGGGATTCCACAATTTATATCTGTCTCATAAGTTCTGCCTGAGTCGCTTGTTGTGCAGATGGAGAGCCAGACTCATCTTCCACCTCTGCCTCCTAAGAATTCTCTACTAAAACTTACTGCTCTGCCAATCAAAAAAAAAAAAACCAAAAACCCAACCTCCTCAAACTTGAATAACTCTAGTTCCAATGGTTTTTGTCTCACTCTGTTCCTGAATGCTGTTTCCACCTGATTTAGAGCTTTTTCAGCTAAGAGGAGGGAACTCGAATTAAATCCTGTGCGTCCCCCACCCAGCCCAGGCACTGTAGTCAGATCTGAGAAATGCCTAAATTGTGACTCAGCTTTTAATCTCCTGAAGTCGACAAACCGTGCTAGGAATAGAAAACTTTCCTGTGGCTGGTGAATGTTCCTCTGGAGGTAGGCAAAGGGTTAAGCCTCTGAAGGCAGCCCTAGCCCGGGAACTTCGCATTTGCAGCAGGGGGAAAAAAAAAGAAGAAAAAAAAAAAAGCAGCAAAAGAAGAAGTCTAGAAGCAAAAGTCCTGGGCAGAGGGGCTGCCTACCTCTGATGGGAGGCAAACCTCCCAGAGCTTGCACGAGTGGAGGGGTTTTGCCCTGTGTCTGGGTCTGTGGGCAATCAGACGCCTTGTAATTTGAGATGTGACACCTTAATCTCGCCAAATATGTGTGCACTGCAAAAAGCATTGTAGACAGCCTGTTTTCACAGCCAGGGAAAATGGAGACGTGTTTGGTCCTTGCAGTTTTCCAACCTTTCCCCTGCAGATGTTTCTGTTGTTCTGAAGCTGCTTCTTTCTAGGTATTTTTACATCTTCAGCTGTTATTCTGGGGGTGGGGTGGTTTTTTTCCCCTCATGCTAACCCTTAGCCTAGGTGGGTTTCTTTCACACTTTAAGCAGGTTTCTGATTTTTTGATGAAAAGCAATCCAGCTCCCAAACAGTCACCTTATTTTATCTGTTGCCCTTGGATCTGGGGTTCTGACATGGCAAAAAAAAAAAAAAGAAAAATATTACTTTGAACAAGTCCCTGTTCTGTCTTGAAGAATCTGAAGCATTGCTCAAAGCGTGCTCGAAAAAGTCATCTTTGAATTCTGGGTATTTTAATTGGGATAATTACAAGACATTGGTCTGATTAATTAGGCACTTGACCAGACTTCAAAACATGTGATATTTTATATACTTTGAAGACGTGTATTTTTCTCTACATATTAACAGAAACTACTGTGATTTCGTTTGATGATAAAAAATTGAATATTTATGGGGAAGATATGCGTGTGAGTATGCAAATGCATGAAAATTTTATTGGGTTTAATCCATGCCTTGGGTCATTCTAAAAGCAGGAAGCCTGTTTTATAATGGTTAGCTTTTGCAACAGCACCACTTTGTGGCTGAAATCCCAAACAGATCCCAAAAAGGGACTGAAGGGATACCACATGTGCCTCAGCAAGTCTGAGCAGTTCCCGTGGTGGTTGGTTTTAACATACATTGACAAATGCACTTACCTGGGATGGAAACGTGTTCCAGCCATATGGTCCTCCCTTTTTAAGGTGGTGGGTTTGAAGTAAAGGCGAGGAAGAAGAGGCAGGAGCAGAAGTTTAGCTGTGAGCACTTTGACTAACTGATACCTTCAGTACAGGAGGCTGTTCACCTTTCAAATGCCAAAATCACTTTTGTTCGAGTTTCCAGAATTTAGTAAAAGGCCTGACAACACCTCTAGAATTTTTTTTTTACTTGAAATGTGCTGCAAATGTTTTGTTAGAAGTAAAAAAGGAATCCAGCTATGTTTTAATTTGGTGGAAATGGTGGTGGGAAGGAATAGGAATTATTTATTTAAACACTATTATTATTTTAAGAATATCAATGGTACCATTTCAGAGCTGAAGGAATTTCTGAACCCTCATTGGCACCCTCACTCGCACCCAGGCTAGACAAATGAGAAGTGTTAGAAAGAAATTCCAAGCAAGATTCACAAAGAACTTCGAATTTGGTTCAGCAACACATTTCTTGGAAAGTTATCTTCTGTAGCTTTTCCTCTTTCTTAAAAATAATTAGGACAGCTCATAACAATTAACATGGTAGGTCAAAGATGACACAGTGTAAAATGTGTCCCAGAGCTGTAGGCATGCCAGGAGGCAGGATGGGAATAATGCACGTAAATAAGCAGGAATTCTGGTCACACCCTGAAAGCCATTATTCTTCAGAGCTTTCCCTAAAAGAAAGGCATTTCACAGAGTCAGCTTTTATGCAGATCGCCTTCAAATCCTTTTCCTTGGTAAAGAATTAGCAAAGTGAGATTAAATGGGATAATAATGACAGTATTAATTAAAATAACATCCAGATGCATTAAAATGCACCCAGTAAGTACAACTACAATCACTTTCTTGCATCAAAGATTTTACACACACAGCATAGCAGTACCCAGACCAAAATTTTAATTGCTTTACAAATATTTTTCGTTTCAAAGGAAATGTAGGGATCTGTACTCCCACATCAAAATAAAACTAAGGGATATACAAAAGGGGATCTACACTCTCCAATATACAGCTGTGTTTTAGCAATAGAATTATGGATGATTACAAATCTTTCCACTGTAATAATGTGTTACATCACTTATCAGCTTAGCTCATATTTTGGACTTCTGTAATACTTGCCTTTTTCTGATGGCATCCATTTTTTGTCAGAGATGGTCTTTATTGCAGGAATAATTCAGAAACAAGATTAGCTGATGACAGGCAACATTTTGGGAAAGAAAACATATTCCTTGTTATCATAGGCATACTTTGAACCCCTACTCATTTGTTGTAATTCCAAATTAGTTGAAGAGAACTTGACTAGATGACTATCAGTAAGAAAAATGCTAAGGGGAAAAAAAAATCTAATTAAAACCATATGAAGAAGTTTGGTTCCATTACTTATGCTAGAACTGGGAAAAGGTGCCTTCAGTTTTTAGTGAAGGAGGAAGAGGAGATTTGGAGTCACAGCACCATTCTTGTGTGAGGAAGGTAAATTCCACGCTGGGATATATAAAGGGATGCATAAAGTACTTTGTCAGATGTCAGCTGGGACGGTGGGACCCAGTTCTGACCATGTTCAAGGCAGAGAAGACCTGGAAAATGACAGATGCAAGGATTAAATGTGTGATGTAGTTTAAAATATGATGAAAAACCCCAACAGTGTAAAGAAATCAATCAGGAGTCACAAAACTGTAATTGACCCTGCCCGGGGCAAGGGAGGGTCTAGGTGGTCTCTCTCTCCCGTCTCTCCCATGACTATATGACTTAAACCATCACAGAAAGCAAATATTTTCAGGAACATCTTGCACTCGGGACTCTGGCATAGCTTTTGAAGAAAACTTCCCAGTGAAATCCTTCAGGAAGTTTCTACTACATTTTCATACTACTTGCTTTGGGACACTAAATGTCTTTATCATGGGGAAATTTTCCCAGAGGGAGGTAAACCACAGTACTGGTTTTCCCTCCTGGACTGCATCTTTCAGGTGCAGTGGAACAGTAATAGCTGGAGCAAGCTGAAAGAGGATGAAAGGAATAACAACAAATTAATATTTTTCAAAATAAATATAAAAGTATCTACCATTAAGTCAAGCAGTTCCAAATGGAAGGGGCTCAGAGCGCTGCTGGTTTGGCATCTGCTAGATCCAAGCAGGTTATCCATCACTGAAGTGAAAGGCTCAGTTCCACACCACACATCCAGTCATACTCCAGCCACATGGAAATGTGTCCTGACTTGTGTATTTATTCCTACTCTTAGTGTCAAATGCAGGTGCTCTTCTCAAGGGTCAGTACCGGATGAAATAGAAAACAGGGCAGAGCAAAGAAAAGCAAGGAAGGTTGAATGTGAAAAGAGAAGCTCACTCACATGCAAGCAGCAACAAAAGTTGGTGTAACTATGGAAATGCAACTGGGCAATGATATTTTGCATAAACTAATTTAGTTAAGGTTCTTTCTGTCTGCTGGAATAGAAAAAGTCTTGGTTCAAAGTAGAGATGACAAGGTGTATTTAACAGCAGAAGTCAGCTTGTTGAAGCCAGTGGGACATTTCTTGGCACTGGCTTGTATCTCCTGTATTTAATATTTGTGTGTTGTGTCCTTATAAGGCAAATTTATTTGAATTAAAGCAATTTTTATTCAAACTTTTTATCTGATGGATGCTGATGCCCATTTGGCTGAGCTTCTACATTTTAATTCCCTAAAACCTTAGTGTGAAATCACATCTGCTGGAGGAGGGGCAGGGCAGCAAACGTGGTGTGGATCAACTTTCAGGCAGCCGAAAACTGAAAGTCCCATTTGAGCCAATGCAGATGTACAGGCAGGGAGTTTGAAACAACTCTGGGCTACAGTGTGCTCTCTGCCCATCCTGGCCTGTCTTTTTTAAAAATTTTTTTTCTTAAATAAGGTATTTCCCAAGCCTAGTACACACATGTAACTAAGTACTCTTTGAGGGCCTATAGGTAACACATTTAACGCATCTTTCTATAGTATTAAGGTCACTGGGGTTGTCTGTGAGCTGATTAGGAAATGCCTGGATTGATTTGGGACTTTTTCAAATGATAGTGCCCCCAGCAGCTTCCAGGCAGGCCTGGCAGCTGGACCATTCCAGGTGCATCCCCAGCAGGATGCCCCCTCCCTCCTGCAGGCAAAGGATGTGCTGATGCTCTGCATCCAGCACCAGAGATGGATCAAGGGATCAAGGACACACAACAGAGTCAAAACCACTCCTTAGAAGCTGCGTGAACAGGCAATGGAGTCTTTTGCATGCTCAGAGCCTTTTCTTAACCTCAATTCAAAAAAAGAGATTACCTTTTTTTTTCAAACCAAGTAAACAGACAAATGTTTTTCACCCACATTCCATTCTTGCCCAGTTTTAATTGGAAGGACAAATTCAGCCTGTTAGGAATCAAGGGGAATGAGGAAAAAAGCAAAGGCATGGAGAGTTTTAAAATTATAATTTCTTCTCAGTCTGAAGACTTTATGGCTTTTGACCCCATCTCTCACCATGGGAGTAGTGGGTAAAAAAAAAGGCTGGATGGAAAAATCCAGCACGTTCTTTTGATTGAATCCTACTACTGACACTTGAGGCTGATTGTGCTTCAGGCTGTCCATGCTTGGAGCTAAGTTTAGGCTAAGTTCTTAGTTTATAAGGAACTCTTTTCCCTCTGAGGAAGCTCATGCCAAATTCTGTTCTGCTACATGCTCGTGGCAAATCTCTCTCTTCCCAAATATCATCGACGTTTAACCCATGCCTGCGGCTGTGTAAAAGGTTCCTACTCACATGTTTTGCTGTCTGTCCCGTGTCTCATTCCAGTTCTGCAGCTGAGCCATTCCTTTATCAAGGACCAGAATAGCAGCTGAGGTTTCTGCCCTGCAAGGGAGGAAAATGAAGAAATCACGCGCTGGGCAGAGGACACAGAGAGTGTTTATTGCAGGAAGATGAGGATGGTCACACAATCATCCTGACTGGCACAGCCTGATCCATGAGTCATACAAGCTTGGTCACACAAGCAACAATAGGAAAATTTATGGGGCTTTAGGACTGTTATGAAGTTATGGCATGTATGTTCTCTCCAGTGCACATGCTGGGTCTGATTTTTATCTTTCCTTTAGCGGTTAATTCAACGCTTTTTCCCTTTGCTGAGAAGTTCCTGCTGGAGGTAATTTCCCAGTATGGCTTGTCTCAGTAGCCAGCAGTGTTTGTTGAAGACAGCCTCTATCCCTGCAAGCTCTGCTTTTGATATAAACCAAGACATCATTGTGCTGTAGAATTGCTTGAAATGTGTGTGAGGAGTTGAATCTAAAGGTATTAAGGACAGTTTTTATGGCACTGTTTATAGTCTAAGGATGCATCTTGGGATTATCTTAATTATCGTGGTCTCTGCCTAAATATTATGAAGTGAATAAGGTGAAATTTTTATCTTGAGAGTGAATGAAACTCTTTTGCATGGCTACTACTTCTGAAATTAGAGATTATTCTTGCATCCAGGCAGAGTCAGTGTTGCAGTCAGACCTCAGCTGATAGAGACAGATATTTTGGCTCTCATCAACCCCAAATAAAGCAAAACTCCAGGAATTCCTGATTTCTTTGTGGAAACATGTCTATACTGAGCTAGGCCCAGAATGTTAAACAAATAATCACTCTTTTAAATCAGCCCGTACCAAACTCCACATCCTCAGGGATTAGCTGACTTTCTCCACTGTACCTTGATACCACCCCTGTATCTTCCCTTAATTTTTGAAAATTCACCCTTCTTTTATGCATTAGTTCTATTTTATTGAAATATCTCAAGAAAAGAATGGATGTTGCACTGTATCTAACAAGGTAATGGATCTGAGTGTCTTACTGAGGCAGTAAAGTGAGAAAATATCAGAAAATCCCAAACATGCCCAGCTAGAACCTACAAATTTCCTAGCCTGCAATGCAGTTTTGAGTCCTCCCCCCACACAGAGGCTTTTGTCCTGTGATGTGATACCTACAGCAAGTGGGAACTGTTTCACTTGGGAAAAACTGACCATGCAGCATGCCTTACTTTGCACTGAGAGAAATGCCACATGTCAGCTCTGCTGCAGTCTCAAGTTCTTTAAGGCAATTTCCATGCTTCACCCTGTTTTTCCCAGGGATGTGATCCTGAATCAGCTCCATAAAATGAAGAACATGCAAAATTTCTGTGTGATTATGCTTGGGCTGCTTGTTAAATGCAGTAGATGTGTCCCTGCTCACACAGAAATGGCTTGTGCTGTTAAATCACCCCACACAGACCCTGCTGTGGAGCTTGGATAGCCATCAATGCTTGGGTCAGTCTTGTGGATGGATGTGTGGGATGCACTGAAAGGCTTCCTAAACACTGGAAGGGGCTGCCCAGAGAGGTGGTGGAGTCCCCATCCCTGGAGGTGTCCAAGAAAAGCCTGGATGTGGCACTCAGTGCTCTGGTTTAGTTGATGTCGTGGTGTTTGGTCATGGGTTGGACTGCATGATCTTGGGGGTCTCTCCCAACCTCAGTAATTCTGTGACTCTGTGATTCTTTCTATAGGGCTGATCTGTCCTTTCAACTGCTGTGCAGGCCCTGTCACGGATCCCTTTTTACAGAAAATCCCACCTCCTTGTGCTTTGCACTCCTGGCTTTGCACGTATAACACGAGGTCTGGGGTCCCAGCTAAAAGTTTAACACATCACCTACCCTTTTATGACAACAGTTCTGGAGTTTGGGGGGGAAAAAGTGGAGTAGTAGTGTGTAGGAAGTGGGAGGCTGACAAGAAGACAAAGAAGGGATGAAACAGCTAGTTGGAAAAGTAAATAGGACTGAAAAGAACAAGAATAGCTGCAGTCAGAGGAATTTAGAGGAACAAAGATAACACTTTGTGCAGTCTGAGGCTGTAAAATCACGTCAACATGCAGAGGAAGGTGATAAGGCATGACTTTACCTCTTCTACAGTGGCCTGAGGCACAGTCACTTTTGCAATTATTTACACTGCCGCCTACTCAGGCCAGTTGTTAAAAGCTATAATTCAAGAGTCATCCTTGCTACTGAAAAATGCACTCAGAGTCCAGCTCTGACATGAAAACATAGTCTTTTACCAGTGCTACCAAGATTATCACGAACATTTGGTGCTGATACTGGATGTTTCCAAATCTTAAGTGAGATGTTTGCTTTGCCATTGTATTTTAACAAAAAAAACCAAAAAAAACCCCTCAAAACCCCCCCAAACCCCCCCAAAACCACAACAGTTTTGTTTCTGGGCAAACAAAAATACTTCAGTAATATTTTACATGAGGAAAAGTTTCTACTACTGAAATTTCTACTTCAAAGATTATTTTGGTTTTACAACTTCTGTACTCAAAAGGATTCAGTTTTTAAAGTGGATCTTAAAACCTTAAAAGTACTGAAAAGGATTCAGTTTTTAAAGTCCACTTAAAACCCTAAAAGTTATCAGTAAGATCAATCTGGATCAGACATTAAAACAGTGCTCAGTCGGTATTTTAAGCTAAAAGATTGAAAAACTAAAATGAGAATATCATGCTACTGCAATAGTTACCTTATATTTATGTATTTATTGCAATTTTAATTGACAGATTTCCATTCAGTATTAAGAAGTTAACGCCCTTTCATGACTCTGTTCTGGCCTGGTACAGTGGAAATGATGCAGGAAATCTGATCCTGAGTATTTTGTAATAACTTCTGAAGGAGACCCACACGACTGGGCACTCCATAGCTAAGACTGAAGCAAAAATTCCACTTTGCAACTTTGCAAACGTGGATTAAGCACTGGAGCTCCTGCATTCTGGATGGATATGACTGAGGCAACACAGACAGAAAACCTTGAGAGATCATGATTTAGCAACTGAAGGGATGCACAAATGGTCCTTCCTTGTTGTTTTGCTGTGAAGAGCCAAAATTATCTTTTTTTCTTGATTTTTTTTTGTTGTTGTTATTCCCCTGTGCCTGCCAATGTCATACACAGGGCAGGCAAGACTAACATTTGGTATCAGAGGTTAACATAACAAGAGTGGAAAAGCACACTTCAGCTCCCAGGGAAGTGGATAAACACTCTGTTCCCTCGCTGCCTGTTCTGCTGGGAAATATCCTTGCTTTTGCTCTGGGTTAGTGGAGGAAAGATATGGAGCAAAAAGGCGTTTTTCTTCCACTAGATATTATTGTGAAAGTCTTCTGGCTGGAGGTTTACTGATCCTTTCCCTGCTTTGTAAACAGCAGAGAGGTAAAGTCATCCCTTTATCAAATTTTAAGCAGTCCAGAAGCTCTCTTTGTGCTCCAGAGTTAAAACGCGCTGAGAATAAAATTGCTTTGCACCCAGCTGGAAACCAAATCAATAAAACTGGTGAACCCAATGTAATTTCTTGCTCATATTATATCTCTTCTTCATTACGAGAGTGATATAGAAAAGACCGCAGCATAAATTGGACTCTTGCCGGGCACTACTTGTCTGAATTTCAATGAAAACCACTGCATTTTTTTTCAGGAAGGAAAAAAAAGAGTTTTCTCCAAGCTTTTTGGTTGTTCACTGGAGGAGGAAAACAAAAAAGAAAGGAATTATGTATTAAAAAAAAAGGCAAGATAAAAAGCAATATATTAGTTATGCTGAAACATTAAATGTATTTTAAGCAGAATTGTCTCTTCTGGGATGGTTTCACATTAATCAGGCTCTCTCTTTCTCCCTTTTCTCTACGATATTCCTGGGAGCTGTGGTTCAGGTTATTACAAGCTTCCTGTTCAGGCCAAACTCATTGCATTGATCATATTTAACCCCAAGATCAATGAAAATATGGGTGACAGATATCAGACGGATAAAATGTACCTCAGTTCAGCTCTCAACAGCCTTAAAAGCATAATAAATGCTGATTTTCTGCCTCTAGTTACTCATTATGTGAATGAGAAATGGTGAGGAGCATTTTGTCTCTTTGAACAAATGTAAAGCAAATCTTATTAGTATCAACTTCATAAAGTCAAATACTCTCTTAAAATGTTACAAATACTACCTCTGATCCATTTCTCCATATAAATTTATTTGTATTCTATTTCAAGAGCAGTTCCAAAATTTTGGGTGTTTTACAATTAAAACGTTTTGCAATTTCTGAATAGTATTAATAAATTCACAATTTGCATCTTAGTTTTTGTCTTTTTTTGTCCTTGTTTAAAATTTGGCATTTTCTTTCCCCTTAGCCCACAGATCTTTGCATTCCATTCCTTGAAGCTTTTGCCTTTATCTTTCTAGAGGTTTTTCCCCCCTATCTAATTAAAACAAAATGACAAAATCACAAGAGAGTGCTTGGAGACATTAGAAGATGTTTTAGAAAGGTGCTAAGCTATGTTAGATCAACAGCAGGTGTAAGCAGCTGTTTCTTTTGCTTCAGTGGAGCTACAAGAATTTATAGCATTAAAATTTACACCTTTTTGCTCGTGTTCCCTGAATAAACAACTGGCTAAGCTTTTCCCTCCCTAAATGCAATGGCAAAATTTCACAAAGAAATTATTTCTTTGTGGGAATTGAAGAACCTGAGGATTCAATTAAAAGTGCATTGATTTTTTGCAGGTGAGGATTTTTGCTTATCCAGCGTGCTGGCCTCTGAACTCCTTTTCCTTGTTTCTCCCATGATATTTTTCTTCTTTTAGTGCTGAGAAGGAGAGTTTAAAAAATTACCTGGTGACTTTCAAAGGTTTATTTCTCTTTCGATCACACCTTCCAGTGATGAAGAACTAGGAGCTGTTTGGCCCTCAACACGCATTTATGTCTTTTAAAACATTGATTTTTATAGAGAGTACTCCTAGGCAACTTATAGACAGATACATCTCACTCGATATTAAAGCAAATATATGTATATGTAATATATAACATATATACAGGGTTATTAAAGGTAACTGTGCTTAAATCTAACTATTTCTTCTATTTGTAACATTTATATTCTTGACTCTGCCCTCCACATTACCCATGCCTTAAGTTCACTGATCAATGTGGGTAAGGAAACGCAAACGTTCCCATTTTAAAAGCGAAGACAGTTAAATAATCTGTAGTACACTATTCCATGAGAAGGCTAAATTAGAAGCCGAGAGGAGCTGGAAAGTGTCATGGGATGGACAAAGGAAGGAGATAACACCGAGTTTTTGGTCTCTGCTGCCATTGGGGATGGTGCCAAAGCTCTCAAAACACTCCTGGCGGATTCCTGTGGCACCTCCGAATTGCACCCAGCGTCGGGAGACGAGCGTGATCTGAGTGAATTAACAAGGAACAAAACACCCTTGGCTGGCTGGGAGCTGGCAGGAGTCCCACCCATTGACTGCTGCCTCCGCTCAGCCCCGGCTCCATGAGCAGGTTTGACTCGGAGCGTTGCGCTGTTGTTGTTGGCACGGGATGGAGCGGGAGCCGGCAAGCGCTCTGTGTAATCACCACTCCAGCTTTCCAGCCCCGGATCAGTTTTCCATAAACAAACCACAGGCCCAGTCCTCTGTGGGGGTCACTTCAGTCCTCT
The DNA here is from genome assembly GCA_013400235.1 of Oriolus oriolus. Lineage (NCBI taxonomy): Eukaryota > Metazoa > Chordata > Aves > Passeriformes > Corvidae > Oriolus > Oriolus oriolus. Next base: position 27,403 of record VXBT01014136.1, read on the forward strand.
GTGAGGGTCACTTCACTCAGCTGTTGCTTTGGCTGTGGAAAGGTCCCTCGCCCCATTAAACCAAGGGGTTTGCAGTAGTGAAATCACAACCAAACCCTTCAGTTCTAACAGCAGGGCTCAGCATCCTGCAGGATCAGCTCCCTTGGTAGCCAAAGTCAATCAAGGATCAAAACCCAGGTTACTTCTGAAGGAGTTTCTGGGCTTTCACCAGTATAGCCAAGAGGAGACTTCAACTCTCTCTGGGTTCAACATGTCTGGGACTGCCTAAGGTTAAAGACAGTGTAGGAACAAATAAAGTCTGGGAAACAGGCTCAGAGGTTCTCTGTGGAAGCTCCAAGGAACTTGGTCCTCTCACTTGCCAAAAAAAGGTCAAGACTGTCCCAGCCCCTCCTCTGTGTGGTCATAATCCTGAGGTTGTGCCATGCTTGACAGGACAAGAGGAAACGGCCTCAAGCTGCACTAGAGGAGGTTCAGGTCGGACATCAGGAGGAAGTTCTTCCTAGGAAGGGTTGAGAAACACTGGAAGGGAGGTGGTGGAGTCCCCATCCCTGGAGATGTCCAAAGAACACCTGGACGTGGCACTCAGTGCTGTGGTCATGTTGACACAGTGGGGATCAGTCACAGGTTGGACTCAATGACCTTGGAATTCTTTTCCAGCCTCAGTGATCCTATGATTCTGTGTTTGAGGGTGAGTCCCCAACACTTTTTTTCCCTTAGGAAAAAGGAGGAGCCGAGTTATCCTTCAGGGAAGGCTTTTTTCTCTCTAAGCAAAGACTCCTAACTGACAGCACAGGCTTTTTCAAGTTTTATTACTCCATCACAAATTATGCCCAAGGAAAATTTGACAAAAGACACTCCAAGGTCATTCACAGTCAGCCTGATGTGCATATGTGGATTTCCAAATTTTGATCTGTGTAATTCTGTTTACCTTCTCCCAGCTATAAACTCAATCCTTAATGCCTTTCTTTTTCCTAAAAAAAACCAGCAAATAAGCAACATTTTTGCTGTAAATGCATTAACTATGAATATTAATAAATGTATATAGTCTTTATCACTAAATTCACATATTTGTAAAAGTAAAGGGATTAATAGTGCATTTATATTATTATGTTTATTTTGAATAAACATATTTGTCACATGAAAATACATTTAAATAATATTTATGCATTCATGCACTGTTTCTTTATATATATATATATATATTTTCTTTCTCAGCCTACTCCTTTATCTTTCTGTGTGGTTAACAAGTGCAGCAACCTATTTGTGTTAATTGACCCTATATCCACAGTCCCTAAACACTAGATCTTAACTCAGTCTCAAAACACTGTTATAATTCCTAAACTATCCTGATTTACAGCAGCAGAGGATCTCCTTTACTATATGTCTTAATTTAAAAAATACCCACAAACATCAAAAAAAACCAAAACCAACCAAACCAAACCAAAAAAATCCAACCCAAAATAAAAAAAATAAAAAAAAGCCCTCAATAAAGCCCTGCAAACAAAATCAAAATAAAAACCAGGAAGAAAAGTGAATATTTCCATGTCAATCAGAAAGAAAAAAATGTTGGACTGAATAATACAAGAATAATAGAAAAATTCAAAGCAAGTTGTCTGGATTTCACACATGCAGGGGAGCTCAAGGATACTTAATCCTTTATCTCTCCAAACTTTTTTAAAGCAAAAGCAAAAAACCCAAACCACTGAAGAGTGAGACCTATCAAATGTGATTGGGAATGATGCTAAAATGATCCCACTCCATGGGGTAAAATACCACAGTGTTACCATGGTGGGTCTCACCTTTCAGACCTCAGAACATGGGAAAATGGATTATTAAACTTATTTTTTCTTTCCAAATTAGGGTTCTTAGTCTTGTTTTCCCAGATTACTCCTATCTGTCTGATAGTTTCACACCAGAGTGAGGTTCCTGTGAACTTCCCACTGCTATTAAGTTGTGATATCCTGTACTTTTTTGTCCAAATCTGTGATTTCCTGTCCCAGTCCGTCTTAAAAAGAAAGATCTAGATAATTAAAAAGTTATCGAGATTTTCTTCTCTCCTGTAACTACCGATCTTGTCAAAGAAAATAATTAGAAATCTTTCTCCTTAAATTGTAAACAGAGTCAAAATACCTGTTTTTACAAGCCTATTGTTTTTAGCAGTTGTCTTTTAATTCTTTAGACTGGCTTGTTTTTTTTCCCACTCCTGTACTTTAGAAAGTTACTTAAATTAATTGTGAATTAAGACATTCTCAAATTCACCTTCCTGCTATAGCAGACACCCAGCATGTCAGGGAAACTGAAACCAGGGAAATCAGCAGACCCAGTAATGACAGTGGAAGGACAATTCCCATTCTCCTTTTTACAGAAAAAGTGTCAAATCTCCTGTTCTGTGCTTGCAGAGGAGGTTTCTTTTGTGTCTTCTTTCATTTTATACTCACACACATACACACAAACAAACTCTTGGCTCCAACATTTTGGGAAAAAATGGAAAATACTTGAGGCCCAAAGAAGTTGAGATGGAGATTAATATCTTGCTGCTTTTAAAAACTCATACAAAGCAGATTAAATTTCTTAACATCCAACTCAGGAATCATTAATAGTTGTTTGGCCTCATAACAATTTAAACTTAATTTGAAAATATATCTGATTATAGTCTTCTAAAGGCTTCAGTTTCCATCAGCCAGGCCTTAAAATGATCTGCACTTTTATTTCCATTAAACTACAAGTGCCTGATTGGTACCTGGATTTCTAAATGTGTTACTGCGCAAGGCTGGGGATATTCTTGAGGACAGAGATATCCTGTCTCAGAAAGTCTTTCTGAAATAGGTTTTACCGAGACAAAACTTCTGGTTTCCATCCTGTGGGCTCAGATTTGGACTTTTTCAAATTTGTGGTCACCTCTGCAGGGCTGGGTCCTTGGGCACTCACAAATTCTAAGCTGTAGTGAGGAGCACATTGAGCAGCATCCAGGTTAGGAAAGAAATGTGACATTAAAATTCCTCATGCAGGAATTGCTGTCTCTTGTTCAACAGCCAACCATGAGAATGTTTCATTTCACATTAATGTGTAAAGGGATGATGGGGGTGAGGGGAGATCTTTCCATGGCATTTTTTCCATGGGGCTGGGAAATGGGATACAGGAATGAAGGTTAAAGCTGAGACTCCCGAGCTGGGGAAGGAGCTGAGGGCCAGCCCAGGGATGACACGCTTAATGTGAGGCATTCTTCTCGGTGGGAAGACTTTGGCACACATTCCAGAGAGGCTCGAGCTGGCATTGGGACTTGGAAATAATCACAGCCCCTCGCACTTTGAGAGGGTACTTAAATTGACACATTGGCTACCTTCCAGGAATATTACAGCATATTAGCAGAAAGGCAAGGATTTCCTTTCTAAGAAGTCATTGTAATTTTTGTAATTCAAGACGTAGCCAAAAATGGGCACAAAGTTGCAGTGTATAGCTGCAGCCCTTTATGACTCAGTTTTTCATGCTATATCCAAACAGAGGGACAGGCTGCTGTCAGAACATGCTGGACTTTTTATCCAAGTCTCCCTATTTCTCTTGTCATAACATCCTGGACTCAAGGAGATACTTGAAAGGCATTGCCAGCTGAGCCTCTCCTGCTGCTGGCGCCTCCTCATCCCTGCTCCCCTCCACCTGATGCCATGATGATTTTTTGCTTTTTATTTTATACCCTTTTTATACACTCTTTTATATAGCTTTTACGTATTCTTAGTGCTTTTAGCCTACAGAGTTATAATTCTTTAAGTTTGATAACTTCCCTCAGACCCAATATTCCGTTAAGCCAAGAGACCAAACATTCTGGAAACCCCAGACACCGAGGGCCTCTCCAGAACACATTCTGTAAACAAAGACAGGCCCAGCCAGGGGGAAGGTTCCTCGCTGAGGGGTCTCACTGGAGTCCCTCACTGGGGAATCTCTGATCGATGTGCTAATTTTTGCAAGGCCTATAATTGCACACACATCACATTGTGGGTGGCCATTTCTTCAGTGGGTATTTCAGGGTGCATTTCGGGGTGCATTTCAGCGCACTTGAGGATGCTTAAATAAATACTGAGGTAAAGTCCTTTTTCCCTCCTAACTGTGTTTATCTCTCTTAATTTTAAGACCAGGAAAAGGCGTCACACCCAGGAGTCGTGGAAAGCCTGCAGGTATCCACCTTCTTCCCTGACATCTTTGCCGCTGCTGACATCAACTCCCACCACTGATTTCTGCCAGCGCGGGAGGTGAACTCAGGCAGCCCATAAATTTATGCTTCAGTGATTTCCTCTGCTTTATAATTAGACTCCCATTCATTAAATAAATCAAAAGCATATGCTGTCTGCTGGCTCAGGAGGGGCAAAGCAGGTATGTGGAAAGCTTGCAGCTCTCTCCCCTGCTCCCACAGCCAGGCTGCAGGGTCCCAGCAAAGGGGAGGCATCCAGGGATTTGCTCTGAGGGGAACTGCTCCAGCAATTCAGGACAAGATGCAAAACTTGCAGACACATCATTGGTGTGATGCTTTCACATGGAAAACCCTTCCATGAACCGCTGGTGGTTTAGGTAGTCATGGTGTAAAAGATGCAGTCATCACCACCTAGCTGCAGGAATTACCTTTCCAAATGGGAGTAAACAGAAGGGACAGTATTTACCTCCTGGCACAAAGCCCATTTGGTGAAGAAATGCCAGGATACTGGAGCAAGAAAGGAGCAGAGCGTTCCTGTACATGCACTGCCATCTAAATGCATATTTATTTACAGAAAGGTTTAAACAGTGGCAGGAATATTATCAATAATTGCTGTTTCTGAGCACATCTGTGGAAAGCTAACACTTTACAGAGATTCCAGTCATATTTGAATAACATCCCTAGTCATTTGAACAGTGTCCAATAATTTCTTGGCCCAAGAAGCAGTTCAGTCACTCTAAACTGAAAAATGCCACAGCACCACTTTCATGGGACCCCGTAGACCCCGATGCAAATCCTGCATTCTGAATTTTCACGGCTGCCAGCGCGACTGGATTTTGAACATTCTTGGTTTAGTGACACCTGGTGACACCATGACAGTGCTGTTTCTGAATACCTCCAAACCATCCCAGATAGAGGAATGGCTCACAGGATTAAGAATAATCAGAGAATTATGACAACAGAAAGCCCCTGCCAAACCCCTTGAGGCACTATACAGTCTAGTTAGAAACAAACTAAAAGACGGTTAAAACCACTTCATAACAAGCTCTTAAATCAAGCTGATATAAGCAATTAAGTAAACAGCAGGAAGGGAGAAGAGTGATTAAACTGAAGGGAAACACTGGCACAAGAACACATGGGGTATAACCTAGACAGGAATACATCTAGGCTGGAAATTTGATAAGCATTCTGAAGTTTTCAAGGACAGAGGTTCTTGCAACAGATGTTCACCAGGAGTAAGGGGGAAGTGAGGCAATAATCTGAGCAGATTTTAACGCAGAGTTCCATGGATTTTTTCCTGGGATTGTACAGTGTTTCCTGAGACTGCAGTAGTTAGGGCTTGGTGACTCTGGGAAATCCCTTTCTCCATCCTGTGGTTCTCAAGAAAGTTAGGGGAAAAAAAAAAAGAAAAAAGGCCAGATGAAAAACTTCTCCAGAAGACAGGACTGAGAGTATAAGTGGGTGTAAATATCCAAAGGGAGGGCTCCGAGCAGGGCCCGAGCTCTGCTCCGGGGGGCCCAGCAGTGGCACCAGAGGAACGGGCAGGGACTGATCCCAGCAAGTTCCACTTGGACATGAGGCAGAACCGAGCCCTGAACAGATTCTCCAGAGAGGATGTGGAGTCTCCCTCACTGGGGATATTCCAGAACCAACTGGACACAATCTTGTGCTGTGTGCTCTGGGATGGCCCTGCCGGAGCAGGGAGGTGGCACCAGCTGATGCAACCTCACCCATTCTGCGATTTCTGTGGCATGGGGCAGTTGTGCCAGCCAGGCATAAATGCTCCTGGAAGAACTGCTTGGAAAAGAGACACAGTGCTGGCTCTGAACCCACTGTTACCACTGTATTGTGTTCCAGCTTGTTGGAAACTCTTCATCTCTCTGAATGAAGATTCAAGCCCTCCTGAATTCCATCCTTGGAAAGCTCAGAGGGGCAACCCTGCCTGTCAAGCATCACCTTTCTCTTTACTCAGCTCTAATGCTGCAAATCCACCTATTTCAATTTAATGGCTGCTCTCTGCATCTCACTTCCCTCCCACATCACTCTGCAGAGCTCTTCTCTGCAGGCTTCATCTAAGCCTTTTTCTCTCTGTTGAAGGTCTCCTCTAAGAGACTCATTTATTGATATTGCTCAGTCTGCTCATTGCCTGGGAGGATCATCCATCTTCTCCTGCTGGGGTGTTCAATTAGCCTGAATCTTAAGAACACATTTTTCCCCACATATCCCCATCCTCCTTTTTACCTTCTGTGCCCTCCTCTTCTCCACCATTCTGCCCCGTGTCATCTTTCAGGAAGGAATATATTGTGCCCTCCATTTACATCTCTGGCTTCAGGCCCATTTGGAAACTGAAATCCCCATTAGAAACAGAGACACAAATGATTAAACAAACCTTAAAACAGGAGCAGGGTGTAGGAAAGTAATTAAATACTCCATAAACGCAGTAAAGCTGTAATGAAACTGCCATCCCATCGAGTTAGTGGCTGTGGAAGGTGCTGCCCAGGGAAGAGTTCAATCCTGGCGTTCAGCCATGGGCAGGAATTCCCGCTGGCTTGTTTGTCTGAAACTGGAGGAATTCTGTGGCCAGTGTAACTCACTGGGCACATGTGGGGCTCAGATCTCTTCATTAACCTGATTTCCCGCCATAAACCAGCCAAAGTTCTTCTGGAGCTGTAAAGATTCACTTATCCACGGGAGGGCTGTTGAGGGGGGAGCTACGCTGTGTTGCTCCATACAAATTGCCTTTTAAAGAAGAGGCTTTGCATGCCTCAAAACAATAAAATCACTGCTTGACAAGCCCCATTCTAAGCAAAAGGCAGACATCTCGATAAAATATTCCGGAGTTTTAGGCCTAATTTGCCTTTTCTGCTTTTAGTTTTGTGGTACATGTTGTTGTCTGAGTTATTGGACCCCACCATGGACCACATGCTTTTCAGGGATCAAGTGATTTTTTAAAGATATTGAACAGTTTTTTGATCTTAAGGCCTACACCTCATGGCAGCATCAAATCATGGCTTCCTCTGGCAGTTTTAATCCTTTTCCCATCGCAGCGGATGGAGACCAGGGACCAGGTTACGACTGAAAACCCAACCTGTTCTCAGCCTGCTCCACTAGCATCAGAATTGTGCAGCTATAACTGCACCAGGGCAAAGCTTGAATCTACAAAAACTGGGAAGAGAAAAATTCATTGAAATCAGACGTTTTATACTAAAAGGAGAACAAAATTGGTTTGTTATACAATTTTTGGTGTTTCTCTATACTTCCTACTTTTCTTTGTAATTGTATATGCTTAAATTGACATTTTTACTAATTTCTAAACCAGAGTAAAAACTGCTTGATTTTTTGCTTCTTTTTAGTCATTTTTGTCTCCCCAAATTAAAACTTTTGAGGCAGGGTGCAAGTAGAAAAACGTAAAATGGACACAAAAAAGAGAAAAGTATCAGAAAGGCACTTATTAAAGCAGTTTTTTCAACAGTCACAAAGAAAATAACAGGCTTCACTTCCTGATTAAATGATATTTCGTTGCAAGTTTGTTTGTAAGGCAATGTCACCAAAAACTGGGAAACAAGTATTTATCCAAAGTGCGTCTCTGGAAGACCCTGGATATCTCTGGCTAGCACAGCCAAAGCGTCCTTGTGTGAGTAAAGATAAATCACTGCATAAGTGCTCTCAAAGTTTTGTACCTTTTGCAAGTGTGAAATGGACACATGAAATCTGTGAGGTTTGGCATGTTATGTTTTGAGGCATATTTCACAAACTAAAGGAATAAATGTTAATGGAGATGACATTCCCTGAATAATTAACAGAGCTTGGGAAACAGTTTATAACACTAATTATATTCAATTAACTAAAAAACTGTTAAATTTCTTTTTCCTTTCTTCTATTTCTTCTTGGTGTATTTTTATTTTATTGTGACTTCCAATTGCAGTTTAAGGACTTTAAAAGAGGCTCGGTTTGGCTTGAAAACAGAAATGGTTTTTATGTAAGTCTCTTCTGTTGCCTTATTTTGTATTCCTAACTCATTTGGCCAGCTCTAACTCACCCTGACTTCAGAGGTCATCTGGGGAATGGCTGCCAGGCCACGTCACATCACCTAGAATGTGACATGCAACCAAATTCTTCCCATGCCTGTCCTCTCCCACAAACATCTCTTTTCTTTCTGGCATAGCTGCAAGATGCTGCTTTTATGCCAGCAAAGATTCCCTGTGCTAAAATGGGGTTTGTTCAGGATGATTTTTACAGTGCTAGCAGCATCACGTGGCCTGAGCCATCCCCAGCAGCTTCCTTTAGTTAATTTGCTTTTATTTTTAAAGGCTTCTTAATTTTCCTCCCAGTTTTGCACGTGGATTTTTGTGTCTGCAGCTGTTTAGAACAGTATTTTTGTAGGCACAAAATGAACCTGCTGCTCCTTAGATCCCACTTTGTCAGGAGACTAAGTTCTAGTTCTATTTAACTAAGCCCTGGTTATTTTTTTGTCCCCAAAAGATTTCATATTTTTAATTGTGTACCATGATACTGAAAATACCAGATGCCTTACTTTTACACCTACCTTGTGTCTTTTATAAGAAATTGATGCTGAGCATCAGCCACATCCCCTATCAAAAGGTGTTTTGATGGTTTTTAGTGGTTTGACATAGCACTGACTTTTCTTTTGCTACCTGCCTGAAGTACAGCCCAGAAAACAGTGTACTGAATTTCTGGGGTATCACTGTTAATAGTAACTTTATCTATTGAGGAAGTAATTTCTTGAATCACAACTTTACCTTGCAATAAAAAGATATTAATACTCCTTCTATTGCAGGATGATTTCACCTGCTCTAAAAGTCCTCTCATCACAGATACATAATCAGACAAGAGGATTTTACCTGATAAGATATTTTCGTACAAGTTTTCATGTTGGTTTTGAGAGATTAAATTAAATATGTAAAAGGATAGAGGTTATTCCTGAACAAATAAAATATACTCTTGGTAAAACCAGGTAATCAGTCTTCAAGCGTCAGCTAAGCCTAGAAGTTGGATTTTGGTTAACAGATATTAGAAGACACACATTAATAAAACTAATTCATGATGTGCTGAGGAAGACCAAAGATCTGTCTGGCCCAGTATACAGGGAAAGAATTAAGAACATGGGTATGTACAGTAATCTGTATTCTGAATTATTTTACGATCATAAACAAAAGCTCCCACATCTGGAGCTTGTACCTCTTTGACGGTGTTTAATATCTGCCTGGTCTCCAGGAATTTCTCGTGCAGCTTTTTAAGTGTGTCTATAATATATTTAGTGTAGTCTTCTGGGATAATGAAACGAAAAAGAGTTTCCTATTTTTCATTTGAATCCTGCCTCTGGTATTCCTGAGTTCGCATTCTGCAAGAAATAATGAATGATCATTTTCCTCAGTCACTTCATTCACATCATTTGCTACTTTGCAGGCCTCCATCATAGCTCTCCTCAGACATCCAAGCTGATGAGTTGTAGTCTGTTCAGCCCTATCACATGTGGAAGACTTTTCTTTTCCTGACCACCCTTGCCAGACTTTTCCAGACCTGTTCCAGTCCTCGTGGGGCTCCTCCTCAAGAGTCTATCAGATACATGCACGGTGGCATAAATAAAGATTTCTCCTTCCTTCTCAGTGCTCTCTGATGTTTTCAGAACTCAGTGTCACCCAGGATCTTCCCTGGAGCAGAGATCACCAGTGACACCAGATGCCTCATGAGGTTCACCAAGACCAAGCTGGTGCTGCACTTGGGTAGGAGACAGTCCAGAAGAGGCCACAAAGTTGATAAGGGCTGGGAAGGTTGGGGCTGCCCTACATTTTTCATGAGCATGAAACATTAATTTTTACCCATGTGGAACTAAGAGCAAAAAAAAGGATGAAATGAGTAACCAGCGCATCAGAGGTTTGTATCCCCTTCCCTGGTATTTGGTGGTGCAGCAGGAAGACAAGGAAAAGAAAATTTCAGAGGCCTGACACTTGCTTGAGCTGATTCTGCCACATGGCTCTTGCACACTGAGAGACTTTGTGTGGAGGAAGAACAGGATCCAAGTTTCCAGAAGTGCTAAGAAATAAGCACCAAAAAGCAGTGTAATTTTCACTCACAGAATTATTGCCTTTGTGCAGTTCAGGAGGCTGCAGGGAGTAGAAGGATGGTTTCTTGTTTCGCTCTTTTGCCTGTGGCAAAACATTCCTCTACTAATTCATTGCTGTTTATAAAGTGGTTTGACTTCCTTGGATGAAAGGCATGACATAAGTGCTTGGTATTAGATGATTATTATTTATTTTTATTCCTTACTATTTTGCAGGCCAAGGACCTATTACAGGCCTCATAAAGTTTAGCACTTCAGCCTTTGTACTTTGAATTAAAAAAAAAAAAGAAAAGGCAGCTCAGTCTATGTAAGGTTACAGAGTTGTCTACTGTGTATTCCTCAGAGAATTTATATTTAAAGGAAAAAATAGAAACAGAAACCAAAGTGATCTCTCAATGGGGAAAAAATCAAATATTTTTTAAGAAAGAGGTCACTGCTTGTCAGATTTTTCACTGCTCTAAATTGATGCAGTCTCACTGATTTTGTTTGGGTAGTCTGTGGTTAATATTTTCACATCCAAACCCTAAGTTAATAAACCTTTCCATGGCACTCCTAATAAACTTTTATTTGGGGGCTTGAAGGGCATTGTGTATGTAACACAAACAGGCACTCAGAACCTGGTGATGTGCAGGAATAAAGTTATGGGAACACATTAAAAAATCCAGACCAGCATCTTGGTTCTTGTAAACGAACTTTGCTGTTTGGAGGTCAGTGAGGTTATGCTGACTTGGGTCAAGTGAGTTTATAAAGCTGTCAACGTTAGAAACTTAATTTATGCACCTAATTCATGCCAAAATGAAAAACTGAAGACTCAGGGAAGAGATTGAAGGACATCATGGCTTCAGACTTCATGTGTACCATTGTCATCTCCAAGTAACAAAATTGTTGTGGTCCAATTACCCTTTTTTAGCTGAGGAAAGAAATTTGTCCCTTCAGGTGTATTGTATTTCTTGTGATTGACACACAGGTACCCTTCTTTTCTTAAATCAATAAACTGATGTGTGCTGCTGTAGTCACAGAATCCCAGAACCCCAGGATGGGTCAGGCTGGAAGGGACCACAGTGGGGGCCACTGGTCCCACCTCCCTTCTCCAGCAGGGCCATCCCAGAGCACAGGGCACAGGATTGTGTCCAGAGGGGTCTGGAATGTCTCCAGTGAGGAGACTCCACACCCTCTCTGGACAATCTGTTCAGGGCTCAGTCACTGCCCAGGACAGAAGTTCTGCCTCCTGTCCAGGGGGAACTTGCTGGGATCAGTCCCTGCCCGTTCCTCTGGTGCCACTGCTGGGCCCCCCGGAGCAGAGCCTGGGCCCTGCTCGGAGCCCTCCCTGCAGACAGGGACACACAGGGCTGAGGGCCCCTCTCAGCTGGGGCTCCTCTCGAGGCTGGACAGCCCCAGCTCCCTCAGCCTTTCCCTGTCAGGGATGCTCCAGGCCCCAAACCATCTCCGCTGGACCCCCTGGAATATATCCATTTTGTTGCTGACTGGAATTTTTCACATCCAACTAGAGACTCATTTTCTCTTCAGGCAGAAAGTGCTTTCATTTCTGTACATCAGCGGCATTTTTTTCCTTTGGCTTCCGAATCAAAATCCAGCCTCTGAACTTTGGAGAAGAGTCATCTTATAAGACACACGATGCAGCACACAGCACTGTCAATCCTATCTGTTTGGCAATGCCTAAACTTATTTTGCATCCTGCAGAGAAAACTGCAGTCAGCCTTGTCTGAGGAAGCTGCAAGGGAATGCTATTCTTAGAAACCTTTTTTCCCAGGCAAGCTTTCTAGGTAAGGTGGACAGCTCTTCTGAATTGCCAAAACCAAGTAAAGGGCAAACCGAGCTCACAAAAAAAGCACCTTGGGCTGCAGTCTTACCCTGGTTTTATTTTTGACTGACCAAAGAGAGAAAACATTTATTCAAAACTTTAAAAAAGAAAATCCTACCTCACTGTGCCTAGGGAACAAGGAAAAGGCTTGCAGGCTGCTCTAAATGGTCCCAAATTCAGGAGAGTTTTGATGTTACTAAACTTTCATATTAAACATGCATTTGGTGAATGTGTACAAGTGTAATGTTTAATTCACTGAATAAACACTCTGTCTCCCAAATTCTGCGTGTGGCTCCCAGATCCTGCAAACCCAAGAGGTCTTACTGAGACCATCCCCACCTCTTCCACTGAGCTGAATGGAAATGCTTTTTGTTTAATATCTCCAAAGCAAATTCTCAATCTTAATAGCATTTCTTGCTGTAACTGTACATCGTTCTTAAACAGTCCAAATTTTACAATCCCTAGGCAGAGTTTTTTTCCAGTTTGGTTATGAATACAGACCAACCCTCTGAGAACTGTAGGCAGTCTCAGTTCCGTATTTCTAATGTTCTTGCAGCTATCACAATAAAAATTTGTCAGGCTGTAAACAGCATTGTGGCCAAAGTTTTCTTTTCACACAATGAACTCAAAATGGGTTATGCCTACACTGCACGTAGAGGTTTTCAGGAAGAGTTAATCCTAAACAGGTTTTCCTCAGGAAGAAGGGGAAACATGAAAATAAGAGTTTGTGGCAGAAGAGTTTTAATCCCCCAATGAAGTCAGGATGTCTTTGTTGTTCAGTAAGTCAGTAGTAAATGCAGAATAATGCTTTATTCTGAGCCACTGCACACACAGGCCTGACCCACTGTTTTCACATGATCCCACACACTTTCCCACTGTTTTAAATCAGGTGTAGTGCCCCTGAAGTCAATCCAATGCCTTTCCTAGCCTATAGAGGATGATCAAAGCTAAAACTTCCAGAAGGAAATAGGATCCATCCCATCCTACAGGCTTGTCTGAATTCTTTAATTCTTCAATCTCATAAAGTACAGTTATGGTTTCTTGGTTATATTTACAAGGAGAAATCTGGGCATGCTATATTCAAATTAGGAATAGAAATCTTAGACAAGAAAACAATATGAAAAAAAAACATTGCACAGAGTCAGTGGGAATGTTTGAATATTTGAATGTTTGAATGTTTGAATGTTTGTATGAGAGGAATTATTAACTTTTGTGGCATGCCCCATGATGTTATGAAGAAAACACCTCACAACCTGTGTTTGGAGAGACTTTACAGTGAGATGCCTGCTGATTTATTTTTTTTCAGTGTATTTTGTGCCTTATTCCCATTCAGACTCAGTTTCCTGTAGATATGACTCTGGCACTTCTCCTTTTGCCTTTCGTCACAAATCATTTATCAAATTTGACTGACAGTCATCCTTAACTCTTCTCGCAGACTTTACTGCCTTTTGGTTGAAGGAAAATGTCGCCCCTTTTTGGCACCTTCCAATTTACACCAATCAGCATGAGTGCATTGCTTCCTTGTGGCAGCCTTTATTTCTTGAGTGATGTTTTCTCTTGTATTGTACAGAGAAACAACAGGACTGGGGTGGGGTAGCTCATAATTTGAGCTTCTATCTAGTGGTTAATACAAATAATCAGGACATCAATAAGAGCAATGGCGAAAGCTAGTAAAATGCTCCAGATTATCTAAATTTTGACTGATTTTTCAAGTTCAGAAAAGTCAATATGAGAAACTATTTTTAACCAATCACACATTTGCCTGTATTTCATATTTCATTTTTGAAAATGAAGAAAAGCCTGGAAAATTATTGCAAATCTCCACCATTGCTTTAAGCTACTATGTATCTTTTATTGTCTGATAACACATGTTAACATCTGAAAAATATAGAATTTCTGTAGCCTCAGCTGTGCCCTCAATGTCCCTCACTCGCCATATCCAGTTTCTCTTCTCACCATCTCTTCTCTTCAATGCTTAGGATCTTTCTTCAGGACTGAGAATGGGAGCACTCAGCCTTTACTGGGTGTGTTGAAGATGGGGATTTTGTTACAACCCATCTTGCAGGGTAGAATGAAAGGATTCAGGCAGAAGAAGTGCCGAGAAATGTAGGCCAAAACACAACAAGAGCAACCTGTGATGACTTTTTACAGACATTTTACATGGAAAATCCAGTCTTTCCTTACTCTCTGTGCTGTTCATGAGTAGCCAGCATTCATGGCTGGCACTTCACTATAAAACACAAATGTGGCCACCTCAGCACCAGTAACTCTATGGATCATTTTCTACATGGCCACAGACTTCTCTCCTCCTGTTATGCTCCTGTCTCAGTTTCCCCCCTCTGTGCTATCAAAGAGGTTTTCTCACCCTGTTGCTCAAATTTTGAGCTGTAAAAGAAGTAACCCAGGGTGCTGGGCAGCCCTTCAGAGGGACCTTGACAGGCTGGGGAGATGGGCAGAGAAGAACTGTCTGAAATTTAGAAAAGGCAAGCACAGAGTCCTGCATTTATTTGAAGGAATAATCCAGTGCACCAGCACAGGCTGGTGGTGACATGCTGGGAAGCAGCTCTGCAGAGAAGGACCTGGGGGTCCTGGTGGACAACAGGCAGTCCTTGAGCTGGCAGTGCCCTGAGGGACAAGGAGGTTAGTGGTGTCCTGGGGTGCATTGGGATGAGCAGTCAGTGCCAGCAGGTCAGGGAAGCGATCCTGCCCCTCTGCTCAGCCCTGGGAGGCACATCTGCAGCACTGTGTCCAGCCCTGGGCTCCTCAGGGCAGGAGGGACAGGGAGCTCCTGGGGCAGGGCCAGTGGAGGCTGCAGAGATGATTTAGGGCCTGGAGCATCCCTGACAGGGAAAGGCTGAGGGAGCTGGGGCTGTCCAGCCTCGAGAGGAGCCCCAGCTGAGAGGGGCCCTCAGCCCTGTGTGTCCCTGTCTGCAGGGAGGGCTCCGAGCAGGGCCCAGGCTCTGCTCCGGGGGGCCCAGCAGTGGCACCAGAGGAACGGGCAGGGACTGATCCCAGGAAGTTCCCCCTGGACAGGAGGCAGAACTTCTGTCCTGTGCAGTGACTGAGCCCTGAACAGAGACCAGAGAGGGTGTGGAGTCTCCTCACTGGAGATATTCCAGACCCCTCTGGACACAATCCTGTGCCCTGTGCTCTGGGATGGCCCTGCTGGAGCAGGGAGGTGGCACCAGCTGCCCCACTGTGGTCCCTTCCAACCTCAACCAGTCGGTGATTCTGTATGAAAGTAGTGGATAGGGGAGGTTCTACTGTCTGTTCTTCTGGCAGGATCCTGTCATACAGAACCAATGCCTGGACAAACTCCACAGGTACCTGTAGCTCCAGGTTCTGTCCTTGGCTCTCAGGATTGACAAACTACTACTGTGGTACATGCCCTGTTTTCCTAAGCACTGAGTCTAAGGACTCTTCAGTTCTGTCTTGCACTTGGCTGAACACCGTTGTCAGAACCTATTAAATGTTAATCATTAACAACCAGCACAAAAGTCAAGCTCTGTTTGCAGAAATCTTCACTCAGCTTAAGAGTAATGAATTCCCACTTAAGGGTGCAGTTGTGGCTTGTGTTAAAGTGGAAATTTACTATAGAAAAACATGAGGAAGATAAAAGTCATCTTGCAAACAACGTTGTTAATGATTCATAGGTCGGCTTTTGCTAATTTTGTGAAATAGTTGTTTGAAACAGTAACATAGCTGTCATCGCACAGAGCAGCACACCACATGAAACCTCAGCTCCAGTCTATTAAGACAGTGAGTCAGAGAAGTTTGTGCAATGCGAGGGCTTCTTCTGAAATTTCTAGGCATCTGCCTCCCTGCCTCATTACAGCTTCTGAAAATTGCTTAAGAAGCAATGACATGAAGCTCCAGTAGTATTTTAAAGCTATAGAAATTTTGCCTGGCAAAGGGAAGACACGCGGTGAAATTTACCGGCAAATTAAAAAGGAAAATTTGCATCCCAGTATGGAACACTAAATATTATTAGCCACTCGGAGATGAAAATAATATGGATGTAATATGTATCTTTAAGAAGTCTGTTAGGTAACATTTTAGCAGCAACAAAAATATAAAGAATCATGTGAGGGAGTCTGTACAAAGCATAGGAAGTGGTTTCTTCAGTGCTTGTGAGCTTCTGTACATCGTAAACCTTGTTCTTGTGGAACTTAGAATTTGTACGTCCACGGTTTGTAAATCAGTTCTCGTTGCCTGGCTGATCAGAGTGCCCTACAAACCCTGCAGAACGAGTCTCCTGGGATTAGGACTGTGCCAATGCTGAGCATGGAAAGACCAGAGGCCCTGTCACATCAGCACACATAGCTGTAACTATAAAACCGTCCAAAAATGTTGTCAGACCCTTTGCTGGCAGTCTGACAAAAGAAGATGCAGCATTTATCAAAAGGATAAGTACACCCGTGGCTTTTCAAATCTAGACAAACCCCCTCAATTTTTCTGTTCCTTCACATAACATCCAGATTTTGGGGGGGGGGGGTTCATTTTCTAGCTATGTTTTGTTTCATGAGGTTTTTCAGCTCTCTTGGTTTAGATTGTATGTTATTTCACACGAGTGTCTTACTGGCATCCAGTCAGTGGTAGACATTTAGGCAGCTCTTGTGATTAAAGGAACTACACATACAGGAATGTATTCATTCATCCCAGGAAAACGGGATAAGCTGCCTCTTTAGGTATCCTCCCCATCAGCTGCAGGAAAAGTCTTGGCAGACAGTGTGCCTTACATGCCTTACCCATACATGTGAAGTTTTGTGAGATGAATGCAATCTTGAGTATGATTCTACTGATTATTCTACCAAGCTCTTGGCAAGTGGAACATTGGACTCTTTTTATTTGACAGCTTTCAGAAACATTGTTTTGTCAGATTGAAACATTACTGAGATTCTGAAATAAATTTTGGATCATGGCATGGTTTTTAGGGATGGAAATTCTATATGCTTGCCAGGAGGCATAACAAACAGGCAGAAGATATGTCTTGGTGACCCTGAAGGTCTGGGTGACTTGGTGAAGGTAAAAGTATGCAAACCACAAAACCCTTAAACAGAACCGAGCATTAACGGACCTTCTCCTAAATCATGTTGTCTTCCCCGAAATCCTGGTGTCTCTTCCACCGTCTTTCTTTCTCCTAAGAACTGTTTTTCTTCTCCTAACAAGCAAACAAACTCCTTCCTTCCTTCCTTCCTTCCTTCCTTCCTTCCTTCCTTCCTTCCTTCCTTCCTT
>VXBT01014136.1:44747-69645 GCA_013400235.1 Oriolus oriolus
ATTTTCTTGTTGTTTTCACATTATTTAGTCTCCCTCCCTCCCTCCCTTCCTCCCTTCCTTCCATCCTAATTTAAGGACTTAACAGCTAGAGTAACTTAAATTAGGATTCCTGGAAACAGGGGAGTGCAGTACTACAACCACCAAACACTCTATGAACCATAATTTCATTCTCCCAGCCTATCAATTCCTACTAAAAGCTGCCTACTCAGAACCCAGTTGCACCCCTGAGTTGAGTGTAAAGGGTCTGAGGGTGAAGGGAGGCATCAGCTGCACAACCTTGACAGAGTGTGGATTGTGAGGAAAGGTCATTCGGGGTCATTTCTGGCCACACTTCACTGCTACTGAATGAAAAGCAGCAGGTGCAGGGGTGCTTCAGGGGGTTCACTGGCTGCTGTGTTGGTGTCTATGTCAGTAATGATGCCTGGGGTGCTTTTGCCAGGGATATTCCCAGCTCTGAGCTGGTGTAGGTGGAAACCTGCATGAAAGGGTGCTGAAATGGTGGCGGTAAAGAGTTATTATTTGAGCAGGTGCTCAAAGTACGCAGCAAAAGCAGCTCACTGCATTTGTTCCAAACACCAGCTTGGCTGGAGCATGGGAAAGGAGCTGAATATTACAATCATGGAATCATGGAATGATGGTTTGGGTTGGAAGGGGCCTCAAAGATCATCTCATTCCAACCCAAACCATGGGCAGGGACACCTTCCACTAGACCAGGTTGCCCAAAGCCCCATCCAACCTGGCCTTGAACACTTACCTGACAGGAAAGCAGGCACAAATTGTAGAAAAATTCCAAGAGTTGGTCAATGCAACAAAGAGTGAAGCTATGTTTTTGGTTTTTTTTTTTTAAATTAAGGAAGGAGTGCTCTTCTTCACAACCAGCAATAATTTGGGCATCTGAACCATTCCTTAGGCATTGTATGGTTTCTAGGAGCACCTGCTTTTTCCCTCTCTTAGATTATGAGCAGTAGTCCCAGACACACTTGGTCTAAGTAAATTTAATACCACAGTGTGCTTTGTATCCCAGGGTTTTCTCTGAGCACATCAAGTGCATTCCCTTGGAATGAAATGAGCTTGGAAGGAGAAGTCCAGGAGGATGCCTGACCCATGCCAGCTACAAATTCAGCCCATGGAACCAGGCTAGCAAAAGCAAAGCCCCCTGAAACGTGTGTTAAGGGGGGCATCAGGTCCCTCATCATGCAGAGTGTCTGCAGGGGGCTGTCTATTTTTTCAATCAACATAGAGCGATTGGCAGATGATTAAAAATATGAATTGTTGCATTTTTTCCAGCTTCCAGCTGTCTAATCACTTTATGTGGGGGTTGATTCTGATTTCATACAGGTATTGGACCAATATGATTACACTGCTTTTAGTTAATGCAGGTAATCTTTTGTGGAGGGAAAACCAGAATCATGGTTCCAAACCTCATGTCTGAAATTGGCGTGGTCTCTTCCTCCACTTCTGCAATATTCCCATATCAGCAGGATTTTATTGAATTCTATAAAGCTACACTGTGTTAAGGCTCAGTGTCAGAACAGAAAATCAGTATTTAATGAAGAAGCTCATTAGCAAAAAATATCTCTTAGGTTTACAGAACTGCAGTGTTGAAGACAGAAAATTCCAGCTGATAGTCCTTCAAAGGAGAGTGATCAGAACCCATTAAATTCTTCAAAGACAGGTAGATTTAATAAACGTAGAAGATACTCTAGAATTCTAAGGCAGATGTGTGTTTGCTTCAGAGACCCACAGTAAGTATAAAAATTATTGTTCTGATATGTCTGTAATGAGAAGCGATGGATAGTAACAAATACAATTTGAAATTCTTGCGGAGAAGAAATTGTGGTACAGCTGTAAAAATAAGGGGTCAGTGCTCTGCTGAGCCCGGTTACATTTAATTGAAGATTCTTGAATATACACCAGTGAGTGTCAAAGGGTCAGAACCAAAGCAGTTACATGAGGGTAGATCACATTTGCCAAGGGAAAGGGAAAGGGAAAGGGAAGGGAAATTCCTACAGGAAAGGGAACACTAAGCCACTCATAATAAAAAAAAAAATCAAATATGTTCTAATCCAAACTCCGGCAAAGGGGAGACCAATTTATCACTAGTAACCTAATTATAAACTAAAGTTAAGAACCATATGTGGTGGAATTGGAAGTCCTGATGAAGATTGAAAAATCATATTAATTTAGCACTAATGAATATCTTCTGCTTTTTCAGAGTAAAAATGCAAGAAAAGAGAAGGATTTAAAGCTGGTTGGAGTTACAATACTGAAAGTGAACAGATTGAAAAAAAATTTCTCTTTTCTGCCACTCTTCACATTTTTTAAGGACCTGATCAATCAGACACATGCAGCCATGAATATGAGACACTACTGTATGTGAGCATATTCAAGTCATCAATGAAATTGCCTCTAGAACAAAAATCTATATTGAAGATAAATACAAGGCTGGACCCTTGGGTCACAGCTTCACAAGGATTTATGTGTGCATTTAATTTTATGTACAGGGGTAATCCCATTGATCTCTTTGAGACTGCCTACACGTGTAAAATGAAGCAGAGTTTTAAACCTTGCCTGAATTATATCTTTAGATTATTATCTTCTCAATCTATGCTCCGACTTGAAAAGCAGCTTGATCCACGTCAGTGTAAGCCCTTACTAATCTGACAACAATTGGAGTAAGGCCGGTGCTTCTGTAGGGTTCTTGGCTCATTTTTGAGACCGGAATTAGTGAAAGTAAAACTGGATTCTGCACCAACCTGAACCGTGCCAGATTTGTTTCCTACCAAAACCAGAGGCTGAAATTCTGGCAACAGCCTGACGTGTTTGTAGAATTAATTCACTCTTTTAATTCAGAGCTGTTAGTCATTCTAAATCCTAGGCACTGGATAGTTTAAGTCCGAATTATTCTCATCTCAGCCATCATGTTGATCTGACAATGACAGTTTTTAGTTAAAGTGGGCAGTATCTGTCAGCTCTGCTGCTACAGTGACAAGCAATCCTTGCAGGGAGAGGATGTTTGTACTAGACAAAGTGAAAAAGCGGCAGAAAAAGGAAAGTTTAGAACTCACAAATTGTCATTACAAAGGACTTTCCTTCTACCCAAGCAATTTGACTCAGGTATACTTTCTCTAAAATTCTTTTTTTTCCCCCAGAAAAGGCTACACATATGATCATGCCTTGTATTCAAAAGATTTTGTCCAAAGAGCTTTCTCAAACAAACGGAAAACAAAGAAAACCCAAACAAACCACAGAAAAATATTACTTAATGCCACCATTGGTTCTCCAACACTCATAAATTGCATATGTTATTTTATAATATCTGAATGTAAAATATTCTTATCCAGTTAGACACAAGGGGTTTAAATCAAATAAAGTCCTTTATATGGACATTAAGCAAACTAACAGATAACAGGAGATAAGAATACACTGGTTCTAAGTTCTGCTCCTTGTGATCTTGTGTAACCTGGCCAATACCAGTGGATTCCATGTTCTGCAGTGCAGTAAATCAGTGCACAACTAGCCCCACACTCTCAAAAACTGCAGTGGACTGCTGGCACTGCTAAATCCTCCTGCAAAAAAAAAATTTAAAAAAGATCTGAAAGTGATCAGAGGAAGTATGCAACCAATGAACACACTAAGTGCAGTGTTTTAAATGTCCTTTAATCAAAGTCACCCACCTCAATATGTTATTTTTCACAGGAGTAATACAAAACCACATTACAGAGGAAGGAGATTTGGCCTGTACTGCTAAAAACCCAGCCCCAGACTGGTGCCCCAGCCTTGGCTCACGGGCCAAGTGCCATGATCTGGCTCCTTGTCAATGGGTTTGCTCTTTCTTCCTCCCTGGAAAAGAGTGGCTGCATCCCTACTGACTGCAAGTTTTGGGCTGTGAGCTTCCCTGAACCACCCCCAGGAATAGCTGGCCTGAGCCAAAAGTGTTCCGTGGAGCAGACTTGCAGGAAACACACACTGTAGAGGTCTGTAAGTTAGTGTTTGAGTCTGTTTCCTTACACAAATGTATAAACATTGTAATAAATGTGGTAAATCAGGGTGCATGCGATTTCGGCACGTAAAATTGCATAACCCCAAGTGCACCTTTTAAAAATGTGTCTTCCAGATTCAGCCATCTCACCATTTTGTTTCAACACAGAAGGATTTTTTCTTAATGGAAGAACAGCTGATGTCTGAAGCTGATGGTCAGAGCGTTCTGTTAAACACTGTGTTCACACACAAGAGCTGATGAATGATTAGAAGAAATTAAAGTGCTTTCTAATAAGAAACAACTGGGCTCAAAACAAACATGTCAAAGGCAGATTAAACTGTGTGCTCCTTCTTAAGGCTCCTGCTCTGGCACAGCCATAGTGCTTTAAAAAGAGCAGCGGAAGGTTTTCCCTGCCAGCGCCTTTCCATCACGGTGAGGTCATGCACAGTCCGTGGAGCAGGTTTTGCACGCAGCAGGGCACATCACAGAGCTGCTCTGGGGTGGCACAGCAGCCACCTGGAGCTTTGAGGAGCACTGGTGAGGCCACACCTCAAATCCTGCATCCAGTTCGAGGCCTGTCGCTGCAAATGGAGATTGAGGGGCTGGAGCGTGTCCGGAGAAAGGAACGGAGCTGGGGAAGGGGCTGGAGCACCAGGAGGGGGCTGAGGGAGCTGGGAAAGGGGCTCAGCCTGGAGAAAAGGAGGCTCAGGGGGGACCTTGTGGCTCTGCACAACTCCCTGACAGGAGGGGGCAGCCCGGGGTGGGGGGGTCGGGCTCTGCTCCCAGGGAACAGGGACAGGCTGACAGGAAACGGCCTCAAGCTGTGCCAGGGGAGGTTCAGGTTGGACATCAGGAGGAAATTCTTCACTGAAAGGGCTTGTTAGACACCGGAAGGGGCTGCCCAGAGAGGTGGTGAATCCCCATCCCTGGAGGTATACTGTGGTTATTAAAAAGCTTTTAGCAGAGAAAATTCTCAGCTTTCCCAGCATTTTGTGAAAATCCTGGTTTTCCTAAGTCTTGCTTTTCCTAGCGCTTCGTGAGAGCTTTCAGGTTCCCAGGCAATCTATTTAAAAACAAAGCCAACGTTTTTTTTGTAAACCAAATTTCCTATATCGCACGTGCAAGCTGTTGTAAAATTGTTTTGATATGGCCTGGAGAAATATTTAGAAAGAGGTGTCTTCTGGATTAACCAGTCACCCTGGGAGGTGGTGGATCAGAGATCCAATAACCTTTTCTTTTCAAAGTAAACTTCAAATGAATTAACTCATATAAACCTGTCTGTACATTAATAAATAATTGCATTTTCTTCCTGAACACCGAAAATCTATGTCGCGTTTTCTCTCCGTCTCTGCAGCCACTGTGACAGTATACAAGGGACTACTGGATGTGGCACTCAGTGCTCTGGTCTGGTTGACAAGGTGGGAATCACTCACAGGGTGTGCTCAATGAACTTGGAGGTCTTTCCCATCCTGAATAATTCTGTAATTTGATGATTCTGTGAAGCTGCCAGCTCTGAGGGTGTTAATGCAGAAGGCGGGACATCAGGCAGTTTCTCCCAGCTTGGGCAGGATGATCCATTCGGAAAGAAGTGCAGCCTCAACACCTGGTCAGTCCTGTTCAGAAGTATTTAATGAAGAGGTGAATTGCAGCCTGGAAAAGAGCCTCAAGGCAAGGCTGGTTCCACATGAAGATTGGCACTTAGAATCAGCCGAGGCAGCGTCTCCTACCTGAGGTGCCACCTTTGACACCCCTTTTAACATCCCCTCCGATTCCCATTCAGAAGCTGCCTTGGAAGGACGCACTCTTTTTAGGTGAGCTGCAGGAGGTGCAAGCTTTCATCTCCTGTCCAGCTTCATTTCGCCAAAGACAGCAGAGCAGGGTGATGGGAGAAATTATTATTTTGCATTTCACATAGTAAAAGCCCAGCTATGACTAATTTGACAGCAACTTTCGCAAAGCCACTGAAGAGCCCCCATGACTGATTTTACAGGAGAGATTTGAATTCATGTAGAGCTCAGCTACATAGATTTGTGCATCATTTGTTTCTTAAAGGCTCTAGTTGGAGAATAATGAATGTGCAGTGGGAGTGGTGACACATGAGGGAAGAAGATGGGAACTATTACAAGGAAACTCTTGAGTTGTGTCCATGAAAGGAAAGGAACCGACTGCCTTGAAAGAGGACAGGAGGAGGACGGGGATGGGTATCCTTGCTACTCCCATTGCCTGTACATATGGATTTCACTGAAGGAAAAAAGACCTGAAGGAATTTGGATTTGTAAGGCCTAGCGAAACACAGCTCTGACACCAAATATGTGGGAAAAGGGAGATTCGCCATGTGAAAGAGGAAGTCTTTAATTCTTGTCTAGGGGGAGGGGAACAAGAAATCTTGGGAGTTCTCAGTCCACAAGGATCAGCTTGTAACTATTTTGTGCTCTGTCAGTTTATCAGAACTGGAGTGTGTTTCCTAAGCAGAGAAAGGAGACAGCAAACTGGTGTTTGTACAAGAGCAACATTGTGAGAAATCAATTACTTTTATTTCATGGTACAACTCCAAGCAAAATAATTTTTTTGGTGTAAGTATTTAGTGTCACAGGGATGAAAAAGCTAATTAACTTATATTTATTAAGAAAATGCAGCATCCTAGTTTTTATTATGGATTGCCATATGCCATCTTTGGGTGATCAAATAAGAAGTCATTTCAGTACTTTGAGAGGGTATTAAAGGATAGCTCCTGGGAGTTGCTCCCCGAAGTAACTTCGCAAATCATGATCTTTATTTTGTTTCTGCCATGAGGGTAAATGAAATAACCTTGATTTTTCAGTCAAATCCCCTATCACCTATTGTCTTGCCTTGCATGAACCTGCCTGAACTGATACCTATGTAGTAATATTAGGAATATAAATCACTCATCTACCTTCAGGAAAGGAGGATGGGGCAGCCTGTGCTGCCTGCACCATGTGAAGGGCTTGAGCCAGCCTGAAATCAGTGAGGCAGGGGAAGGCTTTTATTTCATGTCCTACGCACAGGAGCAAGGGAGGTCGGATTCTCCCCCTTCCCAGCCTGCCAAGCAGCCAAAAACTGGAGCCCTCGGGGAAGGCTGGGTTGAGACAACACGCTGTTAACAGAGGCTTCAAGGCAGCCCATCTGCTGCCACTGTCACGCTGCTGCAGTGACACAGCAGAGCTGCCAGGGAGGACACCTCGCTCCTGGGCTCTCCATGGAGTCCTTGGGAATCAGAAGCGTGGCCCATTCAGAGGGGCTGGGGTGGACTGTGGGAATGGGAAACTTGATGGACTTGGGGGCAGGGAGAATGTGAAGCTGCCTGGATTTTCTGGGAAAGTGTGCATGAAATCAATGGGCTGTTGTGGTGGTGGGTGGGGGGAAAGGAGGAAGAATTTGTAATTCGTGTATTTGTTCTCTGATAGGGAAATATAATACTGGTGGATTTGCTTTGGAGAGGAAAAAAATTACTATTTGAGAAGAAGGTTACTTGCATGACCAGAAAATGATTGAGGGAACCCCGTTTTAAAAGAGCTGGATGCCTAAGCCTGAATTAATAAACTAGGAACTGCTGTTGAAACAATGCAAGGAATTTCTGAAGGAGAGACAGAGGGGACCTTGGCAAAGCAAGAAGGTAGGAAAAATTATCAATTTAATGATCAAGTTCAAAACAGATCAGAGATATTTCTGCTAATTTATTTCTTCTCTCTCTCTTTTTAAAAATCCTTTTCCTCAGGAATAAATGTTTAAGTGGAAATACATTTAATTATGACTCTGCCAGTTTGGAAAGATGGACCTGAAGACTGGGCTTTGTTTATTTTGAAAAATAAAATACATTGGATCTGAAAACTGCCAAACAAGTTATTCCTTCACTTTTCAGATGCATGAACACAGAAAACATCCAGGCTGAGATCTCATAAATTTTCACAGTGCTTTCCACAGTTTGCTTTTGATGCCTGAGAGTTCTCAGCAGCTCTAAATGAAGAGGGGAAAAAATGACATAAACGTTTGAGTTATTTAAAATCTGAGACCTAAAATCAATCTTTGGCCAGCTCAAATTCTACCCTGTCCATTCTTCTGCAGTACCATCACTGATACCTAAATGATAGTGATGTCTTTGCTGATATAATAAATGTTACAATAAATGATATAATGTCTTTGCTGTTTCTGCAGAGTGAATTAGGAGGGGATTTCACTGATGCCAGCTGCAATTAAGCATGAAATTTTGGTTTTCCTTTTACTCCTTTTCTCCGTGTTCATAAAAGTTTTACCCAAACTCTCTGTGGCCAATGGAAAACTTTTCCTTGGTTTCGTCTCACACCCAGACCCTCAAAAAGTTTCTTTTATAGCAAGAATTATAGTTTCTTTTCTGTTGCCATTTATTTCTAGAAAGCCTGAACAAAACAGGGGTTTTTTTGTGGGAAGACATGTGACAGTGCTTAGAGAGCAGAGGCTCCTTGGCTTGATTTTCTGTGGGGATAAGATCGATGTTAACAAACTGTTTGGTGTCTGCTATTGTCCTTTCTCTTCATAATCTCAAAACCCCTTTCCAATTTCAGCTACATCTGACAGACGTCATCAGTTTTCAGAGGCACTAAACGGCAAATTTCAATAAATTGATGGCTGAGACAGAAGAAGATCCAAACTAGTTTTTCCTGGGGGAAAAGTTGGAGCAGAAACTCAAATATATGATCAGAAACCAGAGCAGCAAGGCAGTGCTCCAGTCTTGAAGCAAGTCTTGGCCAGAATTTTTTATTCAGAGGAGGGCTCAGCCACAAAACCTGGAGCACAAGGGCGTCAGGCTTCAGGTGTTGTGCTGATCATGGAATGATTCACATTCCTAGGAAAGAGGAAGGCTTGTGAATGAAGTATTTCTTTGTAGATGCAGACTTTTTCTCATTTCCTTATTTGAAGAGAATGACAAATTTTAGTCTGAAAAACTTAAAAGAATGTGAAGAAGATGCAGGTTTTTCCTGAATTTTCTAGACAACACTGGAAATCCCACACATCCCTTCACTTTGTTTTCTGAAGTCCTTCTATTCATTCATTTGCCTAATGATCCCATACTTTTTTCTTTTTATTTATGAATGATAAGTAAGAACACATTGATTTTTTAAAATTACATCAAAATACAAATGTTGCCAGAATGAAGTAATTTGTACCAGAGATCACCTTGTTGCCACCACTGACAACAAAAGATTAGAGACTGTAAATGGTCACTGTGGAGTGGTGAAAACAAATTTAGTTTCATACTCAAAGATTTTTTTTTCCTGTCTTTCCATCATTGCAAATATATTTACAATTCCTCTTTTGGACAGGAGCCTCTCATCTTTTGAACTTAGAAATTGTTGGGTGGTTTTTTTTTTAAATTTGAAAGAGTCAAGGGGACAAATACAAGGTGTGGAACAACTGAGTAGGCAGCAAATCTACAAAAGGGAATTTGTCAGCAGGTCTATCCTGATGAAAAAAGGAATCCTGTATAAATGAGGGAGGCTATAGAAGTTATGGGAAGTAATAACCTCTTTCCCATATGGATACAGCCCCATCTGGGATGCCATGTCCAGCTAAGTGCAGGTAACAGCTGGAGAAATGACCCTTGCCAACCGGCAAAAATCCAGAGATGAGCACCAAGAATTATTAGAGGTCCAGAAAACACAACTTGTGAGACAAGAGTGAAGGAGCTGGGTTTGTTTAGTCTAGGGAAGGGAAGAATGTGCAGAGACATGATAATAGCCACCAGGAACAGGACAAGACACGATGTGTTTGGATTGCCTCAACAGAAAAAGGGTGGGAATTAGGAGAAAAAAGCAGCTTTTTAATGGCAAGATAGTGAAGGGCTGGATTAGTGTGCTCTGGGAATTTGTGGAGGCTTTCACTGGAGGTTTAAAGAGCAATTTAGACAAACATTTGCCAGGTGAGTTATAAGACTCATTTGCTTATATATAACCCTGCCCAGGCTAGAAAAATGATCTGTGTGACTTCTGGAAGTCTACGGCAGCCTACATTTCAGTGGATTTTTTTACCATTGCTTAAAATCATGATTTTGAATATTTTAAAAAATTTTTGAAGTGAATGGGGCCAAATCCTCTGTTCCTCACACACAGTTTTCCTCCTTATATGCATATCAATGCATTCCTTATCTTGACTGATTATTATCCTGACTGTTCATTATTCTGAGAATTTTATGGGCAGAAACAAGTGACTTTAAAGACTGTATTAGATTTAAGGTTTTCCCTTCATAGCGTTTATAAAATGCACTAGGTATATTTTGAAATACTTATTCATTAGTGTTTTTAAAATTGAATTATTCTATTAACACCTGGCTTGATAAGATTTAAAGTAGCTTTATAAGTCTGACATATTTTTACTCAAGATAGATTCTTCTGGGATATATATTTGGTTATATTTTCTAATGTGAAAATAATGCAGTATTCTGTAACTGGTTTTTACTTTTTTCTTTTTCTTTTTTTCTGTGTATAACAGACACAGATAAAAAGTAGCTAATTAGACTTTGGCTGAAATATCCCTTCCCTTTTATCAGCTTTAAATTTACTGACTTTGAATTCAACTCCTTTCCCTCTGCTTCTGAACTGTAGGTCAAAATAAACAAAAGTTTGCATTGTGCCAGTCCTTGCTGGTGCATCCCTTCTCATTCACCTCTCTCAAATCCATGGATCTGCTATTCCCAGACTGGCTTGCAGGCATCCTTTTGTCTCTCTGAGGGTCAAAAGTGGCTGTTGGCTGGGTGTCTTTCAAGCAAGAGCATGTCCCACACAGTGAGAGGAGGAGAGACAGCTGAGAGTAGTACCTTTGGAGCACCAGCAGAATGGCAGATGGGTTTAGCTTGAGTTTTTGGACAATTTGAGTCATCTAAGCACACAAGAGTTACATGGAAGACAGATAACATGCATATTCTGGTATAACATGCGTATTCTGGTATCTTAAAAGTGACAGCAGCCACCAACAGAGGTGGGAAAGCTTTGCCAAATCCTCTCAGGAGGATGATACAGAACAATCTGCTTCAAAAACTGTTTTACCTTCCTTGGTAACGATCAGAAATTGAAATGAAACTTGAAGAATACAAATTAGCAGTAGGAGTAAGTTAAACTCTGAGGAAAAACAGAAGCAAGTGCTATATAGGAAAATAGAATACCAGCTTAGTCTGGAAAAGAGAAACAAGCTATCCCTCAGAAAATTGGGTCTATCAAAGCATAAAACATAAAGTTAAAATAGGTTTTTAAAGGTCTTATATTATTCCATTTGAACTGAGATGAAAAAGAGTAGTTCAATGTTTTGGAGGAGACTGTGGGTGACAAGATTGTAATGAGCTATAAAACCTGTATCTGTATCAGGTCAGTGTGCTTCGGTATCTAATAGAACAAAAAATTGTCAGTTTTCCAGATGTACATTCTAAAGGTTTGCTTCCCTGCAAAAACTTCTCCGTCAGCTCAGAAACAGAATTATTATTTAGTGACAAATGCCAGGAATGGTGTTCCTATCCTTTATCTGCTGTTGAAAAATTCATCCAGGTGCAAAAGAGTTTTTTTAATTTTTTGGCCTAACTTTTGGTGCATTGAATAAAGTTTGCCTTATTTTTCATGCAGAAATACAGGGATCATGGATTCCATGGTTCTGGTGTGAGGAACTGCTACTTGTTGTTGTTGTGGAGGTTTTTCAGTAGGTCTGCAAGGTGTTACTACAACAAAGAGTGTTTGTTTGGATGGTCATTGGTTTTGATGGTATAAAAATAATTTAGACTCTATTAATGAGGGCAACGGGTTGATTTTGTCCAGTCCCTAGCTGGATCAAAACATTGTGTCCTGGGTGAGTAACTGGCTCACAGGCTGGGCGCAAAGGGTGACAGTGACCGCGGTGACATCAGACTGGGGACATGTCACTGGTGGGGCTCTGCTGGGCTCCATCCGCGGCCCGGTGCTCTTCAACATCCTCATAAAGGACTTGGATACGTGACTAGAAGGGATACAAAGTTAGTCTGCAGATGACCCTAAACTGGAAGGAGCTGTTGACTCCCTGGAGGGCAGAGAGGCCCTGCAGAGAGCCCTGCACAAATGACAGGGCTGGGCGATCACCAACCGTGTGAAGTTTAACAAAGACGAGGCCTGGATTCTGCACCTGGGATGGGGCACCCCTGGCTGCACGGACAGACTGGGAATGAGAGGCTGGAGAGCAGTGCCAGGGAAAGGGACCTGGGGATCCTGGTCAGTGGCCAGGTGGACACGAGCTGGCAGTGGCCTGGAGCCAGGAGGGACATCCCTGTCCTGGGGGCACCAGGCCCAGCGTCGCCGGCCGGGCCAGGGAGGGATTGTCCCGCTCTGCTCGGGGCTGGGGCGGCCTCACCTTGAATATTGTGTGAAGTTTCGGGTGCCACAATGTAAGACCTAAAGCTGCTAGAGAGTGTCCGAAGGAGGGATATGAAGATAATGAAGTGCCTGGAGGTGAAGCCACTCGAGGAGCAGCTGAGGGCACTTGGTCTGTTCAGCTGGAGGAGACTGAGGTCAGAGCTCCCGTGCTCTTCAACATCCTCGTGAGGGAAGCTGAGGGGCAGCTCTGATCTCTGCTCTGTGTGACCAGGAACAGGACCCAGGGAACGGCTGGAGCTGTGTCGGGGAGGGTTAGGGTGGATATCAGGAAAAGGTTCTTCCTCCCCCAGAGGGTGCTGGGGCACTGACCAGGCTCCCCAGGGAATGGTCACAGCCCCAAGGCTGCCAGAGCTCCAGGAGCGTTTGGACAATGCTCTCAGGGACAGGTTGGGATTGTTGGGGTGTCTGTGCAGGGCCAGGGATTGCATTTCGATGATCTTTGTAGGTCCCTTCCAACTCAGCATAGTCTCTGATTCTGCCATGCTGCCATCATCCAGGTGGCCAAAGCAGACAGAGCAGAGGACACAACCTTGGTGTCCTTCAATGTCACAGCTGTGCTGTCTGTCCCTCAAATATGTAAATGTGTATCACAATTTTAGGGCTGGGATTTCTCATTTCTCCAAAGACAGAGAGATTTTGTTCCACTGCAATTTTTATTCCAGTGTGCTTTTTTTTTTTTTTGGTAAACCAACAGGACAAAACAAGTGTTGAAGCCCCTAAGATGTTAATAAAAATGGAAATTCTTGTCTTCCAGTCAGCTCTAGCTGCTGCCTGTTACCAGTTTTGGGGAAGATACTCATACAGCTTCAGGAAATTAACAGCAGGGAATAACTTCACATTGGAAAGATATTCATCATATGGCATCTGTGCGTGTGTGGATGTAATTTGAAGACTTCTGTGATGTATAGCTCACCAAAAGCCATTTTTCACACTAGAAACGATGACAACCCAAAGTATGGGCTTGTGCTGGCCAGTCTTGATGTTGTCATGGCTGTCTTGGGGGTTTGGTCAACTTAGAAAAGAAATTTCATTGCCACTGCTTGAAGAAAAAAAAAAAGAAAAGAAACTACCGTATTGTTACCAGTCTCCAGCTGGCTATCAGTTTGCTACATGGAACTGTCAAGTGACATCTAAGTTGTGATTTATTTTTAAAAATTAAGAGCAGGCCCATTATGCCAGCCCCAAAAGACTCTGGGTGTTTGCAACAGCCAATTACTGTGGAAACTGCTGAAACAAATAAATGTTTGGATAAGGATCTGGAACAAATGCCTCCAAATTTTAAAGAATTCTTGCAAAATATCACTAGACCAAGAAATCCCAACTGCTTCATCTGCTTGTTGCTACATCTATATCCTTCTCTGGAATTCTTCACTGCAGATCTGCAAAGGAATAAATGAAAAACTGCTGTTCTCCCACTGAACCTATAGCAAGCAGCCTTTAAAAACAACTCATCTGTTACATTCCAGCCATATTTAGCTGTTTTTATCAGAGCTGTGTGGTAGGAAGTGATCTGTGGTGGTTTTGAAAGACTGAAATATGAGGATATTCAAGTCCTGCTTTGAATCCAATATAATCCTGCACATGAACTTGTCCCATTGAAACCAGGTTCATAAAAGCATACCTGTACACACCCTTCCTAAAGTCAATTCTAAATGCCTCTGGTACTGTAATCCTGCTTGATGGGGCAGATCTTGCTTCTCCAGGGAAAAACAGAGCATGGCAAGAACTCAGTGTCTTGCCATTCTGTGCTATTCCCTTTCCAAACAGTGGGAATGGAACAAAATGTAAGAAAACAAGAAAAGAAAACACATAGGTGGCACAAAAATCAAAACAGTGCATTTTAATACTTTAAAATTCATGCAGAAATGCACACAGACATAATTTTACACAAAGTGAAAGGGAGACTGAAGTATTTGCTTTTTCAGAAGTTTTTAAACCAAGATTTGCTTTGTGTAGATTCAAATAAAGGAAGGGAGATCCTATTTTGTTTATTAATAGATGACATCAAAGTCCACATACAACATGTTCTATATCTGAGTTACTAATTCTCTTTTCACTCTTAAATATATTTATTAGCTCTGTCTAGGTTTACTTTAATATTGTGACACACACACACAAATGGCTTTTATCTCATTTACAGATGCAGTTTTTGTGGTTTTATTGCTGTAATAACAGGCTTCCCAAGCAATGAGGTTCCCAAGCAATGTGCTATTTATCATGCTATCTATGTTCATGTCTCTTATTTCCAGTTATCATGTTATCTATGTTCATGTGTCTCATTTCCAGTTGCAAGGAAAAAAGCCTCTTGCTTCTGTGAATACAACATACACGTTCACCCAGCAAAGCATGCTGAAATTAGATTTATCATCCTCCTTTTAATGCCGCCACTGCCTCTGATTAGGGCTGATTAGGGAGCATCATACTGGTAATTAATATGTTTCTGTTTTTTAAAGATATACTTGTAAGAAGCATAAAAAATGATATTTTTTTAAATGAAGGTATTTTAATACTTGAGATATGAAAGTTTATGAATGCGTGTCATTTTATTAAAAGACCAAAACAGCAGAATCTCATCAATGTCCCTATCTTGGATATATAAATTATAGAAATGCACATAAATCATCACAAATTAAAAATGAAGAACATCTAACAAGGCAAATCATGCTAATTTTCAGTTATGATTGCAAAAAATCTTTCCTCTTGTTTATTTGCTTTACTGATTTATGCAGTAGCTTTATTTGCTGGAGGCTCATGATGTGAGAGAACAGCACAGTCCTGCAGTCCTTCCCACAGAAATGGTGCCAAAGGACATTCCAGAACTGGTGACAGTGAAAAAGACGGAAATTAAATTTAAAAGTATTAGCAAAAATATTAGCATGACAAAATTCAAACAAATAAATATGCCATATTTAGGCAGAGTGATCAAAACACTGGAGAGAACAGAGAGAGACATGAGAGAGAACTCATTTAGGTACTCTGAGTAGGAGACTCTTTATGATTAAGCCTTCTGGAACCAAGCTAAATTAAATATCATTTATAAATATAATTTACAAACATGATATATAAATATAGTGCATAAATATAATTCACAAATATCAATTAAATACACCTCCTCAGCCATTTTAAATCCAGGTGTCTCTAGGCACCACTAGGACATAGATGTGCTTCAGCCCATGTCACACAGTAGGTGAGCAGTAACACCAGGAACAAACCCCACGTTTGCTGGTAGGACCACACAGAATTAAGCCCAGGATGGATGGCTGAAATATCAGGCATCAAAGAGTGAAATAAGAAGATCAAATGTACTTTTCCAAATGCTTTGCAAAATAAAATGGTGGGGTTTTTTCCCAGCGCTCCAATCCCGTAAGCACCCTTTTGTTTTCAGTGCTTGGTGATATTGGGTTTCAGTTTGTGGTTTTGCTATTGTTCTTTTAAATGAAGTAAAGAAACGTACACTAAATAAAATGAGGGGCGCAGTTGACCTCTAACATTTCATGAAAGGGCTTGTTATGTTTACCACATTTAAATGAAAATCGACTTTGGCTGGAGCAGCAAAATAAAAGACCAGAAGGAACAAGGCAGTCAGATAATAGGGAGTTTTCCTAACAACAAACACTTTTCAAGGTAGGCTGAGATTATGGGACCAAATATTTGAGCAGACACTTGGCAGAGAGCTAAATTCACTGGAAACTGTGTGTTTTACAGCCTGATATGCCTCTGAGGCAAATGTCCTGGGCTGCTTTTACTCTTCTCCTTCCCTATTTTCTCATGCACGTCTTGACTTCTGTGACAACACATCCACCTATCTACTACAAACCAGCCTACATGGTTTATTATTCTACTTTCAAACACCCAGTGGGAACAACTCGTATATATACCAGCTCTGAGGTTAGAAGCCCAAGCTAAAAAAAAAATGGGAATTGAAAAATGGAAAACTCTGGAATGTGTAGACTTTGCTTCCATTTCTACATCTCTCTCATGGCTCTTGACCTAATTTAGCTAATAAAAGCCTCTCTTTCATAAAGGCATTTGCAATGGTTTTGAAAACTGTGGTGGCTCCCCACCTACCTGACATATCTGTAATATTTCCCAGGTTTCCACTTTGGAAACCTTTGAAATGAAGCAAAAATTCCTCCAAAAGTTTATGTCCAAGAACATAACTGCGTTTATATAAGCATTTAAAATATAAATGTGCAATGAATGTGTGACAAGACCTCCTGGACCACAAAGTAAAAATCTGCTCAGGATTTTCATAATTTAGACTTTCTTCTCTAACACTCCCCTTGCTGCTTTTATTTCACACTTGCTGTTCCACATCCCAGGCTTTTCTTGCCCACAGCAAGAAAGGGTTTAGGCACCACCTATTGAATTTCAGATTGATTCACACTATCACTTTCAGCAGAATTACACTTGGAATGTTTTTGACCCATTAGTTTTAAACAGTACTTTTGTGGGAGCTGTGCAGCTGGGGGGATACATCAGTGTCCAGCTATGATTTCCACTTGGGGTAGGGAAGATCGTTTTAGATGTTGCTGTTACTGTGAATTAAATTATTTATTGAGCAGGTCTCAAAGTCTTGTGTCCATCCTTGCCCCCTTCTCCACAGAAGGAACTGGGGAATAAAAATTATTGCAGCATGTGGAGAAAAATGACATTGCAATAGACATTAAAAATGTCGTATGTCCTTCAGCTGCAAGTATTGAACTGTTAGAAAATGCTAAGAGTGAACAGAAAAAGGAACTTTATTCTTGAAGATACTGAGCAAAATCCACAGGTGATAGAGTTACTAGAATTATGAAGGAGAGCAGAAATGCTCTTGAAGTTTTGCTCTACTTTCCTGCGTCCTATTCCTAACCCTCTCCAGGATTCTAGGAATGGTATGGCACATGTGTTTGAAGCTAAGTGGGTATCATCCTCCATTTACTTCACCCCTGGAAGTGTTCCAGGCCCGGTTGGACAACAGGCTTGGAGCAACCTGGGATAGTGGAAGGCGTCTGTGCACATGGCAGGGGGTTGGATCCAGATTATCTTTAGGGCCTCTTCCAGTTCAGGCTATTCTATGATTCTGTCCATAATTCAGTAAACCTTTATCTTTATTATTTCATCTGGCACACAATCCTTAAACACATTAACTAGAAAAAAAAAACCAGTGCATTTGTCTGGATCTCTCCTGTTTGAGGGAATTATCTGAGTAACCAATCCAGCAAGCCTAGGTCAGTGAGTCTTCCTGAAGGGAAGGAGGGCATGGATTGCCCAAACACAGAAGCGGTATCAGAGAAAGGAATTGCATTGCTTAGTTGGATATGAAGAGATTAAGAGTGACTGGCATTTGGCAAGCTTTGCCTTTTTCAGATGGATCCTGGAGATCCATTTTCTGACCCCCTCAAAAAGAAGGGAGCAAAACAACTGGGTGGTGGCAGTCCCATATTGCAGGGCCACCTCCCTCCTCGCAGGGATTTAGGGATTTGTCAGCAAACCACCCATGACAACTTCACAGTCTCACAGAATGGGTGCTACAACTTCTACCCACAGCTTTTGCACCTTTCTGCCAGATCCTTTTTGTCTTCACACACACTCACAGCAGGGAAGGGAGGCTGTGGCAGCATCTTTATCCTACACACGCTTTTCCTCAGATGCTACCTCAGTGCCAGTGGTAGGAGAACTCATAAAGTTTGCCAAGTTTCTTTGTAACTCCCAAATACCGAATCAAGCGAGGCTGCAGCTGAGTGACTTGCAAAATCCTAATCTGGCCTCTGACAGTAACACCCTGTGTGGCTTTCAGCAAGTCTCAACACCTTTCTGTTTCTGCCTTCCCATGGCTAAAATGTTTATCTGTCTGTCACGCCAGGTTTTTAGGGAGAATTCATAATTCAGCACATCACAGAAAACACTGCTTTTCCTGCAGTGAGTTAAATAAATCAGGCCATCAACAGTGAGATAAGGTCTGCCCTGAGAAGGGACTTGATGTCTAGGATCATTTTAGGGTTTATAACACATCAAAGTCTACGTAAATAAATCAATTCAATGCAGACAAGAGGAAAAATGGTCCAGAAAAGCACAGGTCAAGAAGCTGTTGCTGAGCACAGGTTAATCACTCAAGAACAACAGCTCCACTTGGAAAAAATAAGCTAATAATTGGGGGTGTCATCTGGTCTGTAAAACCTATCTCACAGCTGTCACAAGTGAGAGGCTTTCAGTTAAGTGAATGAAAGAACAGCCATCACTACCCCTCCCTGGAGCACTCTGCTCCCTTAAAACCAGCACAGCCCCCAAAATGTGCCACCTGCTCCTTAATTCCTGCAGTAACAGAATTTGGGAGACGAAAGTGGCCAGACCTAGCATGAGAATAGGGTGCATATTTATGCACAAGAAACGTTAAATTATGACACCTGTCCCACAGATTGTCTGGCCTAAGAATGAGCACCCTGGTCTAGTGGAAAGTGTCCCTGCAGAGAGGCTGGAAAGAGATGATCCCTATGGTCCCTTCCAACTCAGTCCACTCTATGATTCTATGATTCTATGAATACACTGTGAATACACAGGGTCATAATTTATATTTATACGGCCAGACACCGAGATCTTTTTGCCTCTGTGCTGTCATTACAGCTTCAGGAGCAACTGCATAATATGAAGAATATTCAGAACAAAACTGACACCAGGCTTGGAGGACTCCTTTAAGGATTACAGAGAGTTGAAAGTGTGATATTAATGTGACAAGGGC
Source organism: Oriolus oriolus (assembly GCA_013400235.1). Classification (NCBI taxonomy): domain Eukaryota; kingdom Metazoa; phylum Chordata; class Aves; order Passeriformes; family Corvidae; genus Oriolus; species Oriolus oriolus. Next base: position 63,832 of record VXBT01014136.1, read on the forward strand.
AGCTCACAAAGAAAGGGAATTATTCCTTGTTTCCCAGAATAGCCTAGAAACACATTTCTCCTCTAAGATGGAAAAGGCAAAGCTCTGCATTAGTAAAATGGCTACTATAAAAGGAGTAAGAGAGTAAAGGAATTGATTCCTTCACTCTGCAGCAACTCAAAATCAGATACATGAAAATATTAACATGATTAAATGACAAGATACTGAGTAGTCCTGCAACATGGCAGAGTTCAGATTGTTTCACTGAAGAGGGGTTTGGGGCTTTTAGGACTAGCTCTGGCAGCTTTTTCCAGCTGTGACACCCCAACGTCCAGTCTTTTGGACAGACATGGATCAATTTGATGTCCACATTTCTGCAGGAGCAATTCAGCACCCTCATAGCTGACAGATGACAGGAAAGATCTACCCACAGCAGAAAATGGCTCTCCATTTTCTGCAGCTCTTTGCAAGTGGTAATTAAATTGTGCAGCACAGAATTAAAATTCATAGAATCGCAGAAACTGGGAATAGGAGAGAGCCGCTAAGGTCATTTTTGTCCCTGCGCTTCCTTCTGCCAATGCTTTGTCCAGCACTTTGTAGCCAATTTGAAATGCTCTCTACTTACCCAGGGCTTTTAAGAGACCCTCGTTTGATTTATGCACAGCAGAAAATGATACCTTTCCTCCAGAGACGGACAATTTGCCTCATTCAAAGAGTTGTGTAATCAATTTCATTTACCAATTACAGCCCTTCGTTAACACGGGGCCACCGGGGCACTGGGGGAAGCAGGGAGTTAATGAGATTGAGGATGGGATCAGGGGGGTCTCCTGAATGCCTTGTTTGGCCCTGACAGCCCCGTAAATCTTGAGTCAGCCGAGTGCTTCTGAAGGAAGAAACAGCTTTGGAGATCCATCTCCGCTGTACCCCTGTTCATCCAGCTGTGGGTTAGATGGGTTGGCTGCTTTACAGGGACACCTGGGGTTTGGTAGGGCAGAGAGGAATGGTGATCCAAACTTCCTGAAAGCTGCTGTGTATTCCCTTGGAAGTGCAGAGCACCTCACAGTGGGGACTGAAGTGTGTTTTCAGTCCTCAGTTTCAGGTGGGGTAAATGCTATCTGAAAAAGGCACTTTCCTTTCATGTGGCATGGACATGAATTTTGGATCTTCCTGGAAATTTGTAGCCTAAGCCTGCAAAGCCTAAAATGACTTTGCTCTTGCATGAGCTCCTCCCACACCCCCGAGGCTTGAGTCTTAAAAATGTGTCTGAGGCCCCCATCGCCCCTTCCAGGGTTTTTCAAAATGCTTCTCCCCAGGGGCTGGAGAGTGTCTTGTCCAAAAGACTAAATGTTTATCAACCTTTTTTTTAAAATTGATATAAATCTTCTGTTCAAGACACAGGCCATAAATACAAAACCAGGCTTTCCCTGGGGATAAACTGCAATAGTCTACAGCTGAATTTCTTTTGAAATAACTGGCACTGCCTGCAGTCAGAAATAGAACATTGAACTGGGAGGGATACAAATATGATCTGATACAGACTTCCTAGGCCCAGATCCCAGATCCACCTCATATGGTTTGTCTGGAATTTTCGCTCACCAGCTGCTTGACAAGGGTCCTGCTTTCCAAGTGGCTGTCCCAAGCCTGATCCTTATCCAGCCTAAATCGATGTTCCTGGGTGACAATCAACAAGGGTTCATCTCCCCCTCCTGCTGCATGCCCTGCAGAAATCTCTACAGCCCCTGTGACTGGTGGGAATCCAGAGCTGGAATGAGTTGGCTTTCCTGCAAAACACCCCTGGCAAGACGAGCATCATGAGTACAGCCCAGTTTGACCCTGACATGGAGACATGGCTCTCAGGATGGAGTGGACCTCCCCTCCCAGCACCACTGGTGACAGGAACACCAGGCAGGCTACCTGGAGCCAGCTCTGGCTCCACTGAGCATCTCCCATGCCCCAGCAAGGCTTCCTAAGTGGTCCACGGGCTGCTGCCTTCAGCAGGATAAACATTTCACATCATTCCTCAGGTGCTTAAAAATCATCTTCAGGCGGTTGGGTCCAAATGGCACAAGCATGGATCCATTCTGCTTCTGCTTCTTTTTCAGAATACACGTTCTCGGTGTGGGAACTTACATTGCTCCAAAAAAAAAGAACAAAAAAAAGAAAGAGAAAAGGAAGAGCTACATAAATGCACATTTCGGGGATGGCCTAGCTCTAAATGTGGTTGCAGTGTACGGAAAAGCCAAGCATAAAGACTCTGAAGATGGTCATGCAACAAGAAACCTGAACTTATTTTCCATTTTCTTTCCCATCCCGTGCCAGCAGCAACACAGGCAATGAAAAAAAGTAATTCAATGAAGCAAAATATTTCAGTTCAACGCAGCATTTTGCATGACCTTTGTTACCTTAGCAGAATTTCTATTTTGAATTTACTTCCTCTTAATTAACTTTATTCAGTACTATTTCAAACTGTGAGAGAATAAAAATTTTACCATTACAAAGCTTTAATGTGGTACTAACTAAAATAATACATGTAAATTCCTAAAGGAAGTTTTCAGTGAAAACAGAGAAAATTACTGACCAAGAAGTGCTTATGAAAGTTTTTTCCCTTCTCTGTTCAGCTCTCAGAACGCACACAGGGCTCTTCTAGGGCAGAAATAAATCCATTTCCTACAGGAGCACCTCAAACTCCACCAGCTGACACTCAAATAATTTTTACTTCTGCCGTTCTTCTGATCTTGATACAAAGCCCAGATTCACTCCTGAGCCTTAGGGCTGCTTTAGCTCTAGAGAAGCAGTAAGTAAAGAACTCTGTGTACGGGTCTGAATGCCTTGTGAGCAGTGGCAGATGGGAATATCTTGCATTACATATAATTGACACCTCAATGGGTCTCATCCAAGTCCAAATCCTCCCCAGATTTGTTCATAAACACTGCAAAACCGGTGCTGTTTTTTAAGGCAATTTAAGTGTCCTTCATGCCTGGCTTATAGCTTTTAAATGGCTTTTAACTTTACTCAGCCCGAAAATAAAATAATGTCCTATGGGTGACTGTAAGAATTCTTGCCTGTAATTACTACGAGAACTGTTCTATCTGTGGCACATGCCGCTGCAGGAGGTGTGAGGGTGATTAAGATGCTCTTCTGGGAAGTTTGAGATGAGGGTTAAATGCTTGGTCTTTATTTTAGTGTCTAAGAATGTCACTGTCACTCTCTGCTTCTGATGTGAGTAAGGGGAAGGACAGTTTGGGAAAACTCCAGTTCTGTATTGTTCTTGGATTTTCTAAGAATTTCAGTTAAATTCCTCTCCAATTTGAAAGGGGATCATTTGGCATGCAGAAATGTTTACATAAGTGCCTAAAGTCTCGCCAGACTCAGCTTAAGGGCTGACTTGGGTATTTTAGAAGGCTTTGGTGGGTAGTTTCTTTTTTCTTTCAAAGGAATGCCTTCACATTTATTCCATGGCTTGGAGAACATCATCCAAATTTTAAAATCAGGTGCACCAGGGCAGGTACCTCAGTCCCTGACGAGAAGAGCCTCATGCAGACAGGAGTGAGTACAAGTACAGCTCTGAGGGAGGAGGGTGGTGACAGTGGCACCACCCAAATCGTTGCTGCCAGGACAGTGACTCAGCTGAGTGACTGAGTCACACTGTCTCCCTCCCCTTCCTCTGGCCAGGGAAGGTCCTGATGTTCTGCTGGTGCCTTGGAGATGTAAATTATAATATTCCCACCATGTTGCAGAAGCCAAAGGAACAAAAGTTTCCTCCTCCTCACTGCCCGTGTGGACTTGCTTCGGGCAGTCTGATCAGGGGGAAGAAAGGGGCAGCCTGACTAACAGCCGAGTGAGCTCTGGAATCAGAGGCCAGTCAGTGCAGATTGCCTTTGGAGCCAGGGGAGGAGGCCAGGTTACTTCAGAGCGTGATTCAAGGCAGGAGGCTCCTGTGGAAGACGTGAGTTTGTGTGGGAGTGGGGATGCCTTACCCTGGACAGAGATTCCATTAAAGTGGACATTCCCCCACATTCTGGCTGGTACTGGTTGAGTCTTGTGAGTATTGATTGAAATCTCAGGATTAGTAGAGGCAAGTAGCAACTCCTACATTTCCAGACAAGATCTAATTGCTTAGAAGAACATCCTGATTAGAGTCAGCAAATCAATATAGAGCAATGTAGTTTAAATCGATAAGATAAGGCCCTGCCTGCTGAAAGATCTGCTCTCTGTCAGTGTGTTGGGAAATTCCCCCACTAATGAGGCTTGGAAAATACTGCCAGGCATTTTATCCGTGCTGAAAATACCTTGGAAGGCGTGTAGTCCTTCCTTCTGGTCCTTCCCTAGCTTCCACTTCTCTTCCCACTCCTATGACTTCGTCTTTAAGTCTTCAGTCATCTCTTTCTTGAATGAAGGTTTGTGCCTGTGTTCTTGAATGCTCTCTCTGCACAACCAAACTGCCCAGATTTTAATCAGAACGTAAAGGTTGCTTTGGCTTCTTCTGCTTTGGTTTTGTTAGGTTTGGTTTTTTTCTTAAAAAAAAAAAAATTTTCTTTCAATTGCTTTCCTTGAGTTACAGAAAACCTCTTTGATGCTCACATGTTGTACCATTTTGCCTGTTTTATACACCTGGGATTCTGGCTTCATCTTGAGTCTTCCTACACTTTCTGGAATACTTTTTTTGAATTGTAGCATTGTGGCATGAGATCCTGCCAGTTCACCAGCCTGGCAGGGCCATGTATCAGTCTGGTAATCAACACAGTGAATAATTCAAATGGTTATTGTTCAGCACTACTTAGAATAGCAAAACTCTATTTATAGATGTCCCAAAATCAATGGGAGATGGATTTCTTCTGTTGCCTGACAGATTAATAATCTTATCCAATTCATTTCCCAAGATACTAATTTTTAGTTCCTTGGCCAATAGCAGACTAAATTCCTTTCAGCAACTGAGTACAAAACCATCATAGTTTTCCCATCCCAAAGTTTTCCTGACACACAGTAATAATAACTCTTGAAATGAAATATTCTGACAGTGGCTAATGACAGCCTTGCTGCATGAATAAATTACAGAACCTGAGTTTCCCTTGGCTTGCACAATTCTCACTCCTTCCTGACTGCACTGCCTACAAATGGCCTGGACATCCTCAGGAAATAGGAGAGTAAGAATCATAATTATAACTAATTATAATTATGTGTATATACACATTTATATGAATTCTAACGTTATATGTTTATTGCAAGTCACTCCTAATTTTCTCGGAGGAATTTTGTAGAGGCTCACAGACACAGCAAAGACTTGGGAAAAAATACAAGACCCAAGGACAAGGATAAACCAGATCTGATTTACTACTCATAGCAAAAGTGAAGACAAATAAATAGGAGAAATAGACACCTAACATGCTTTCTGTAGATGTCATATTCCTTCAGACTCACGGTCAATCTTCACACTTATTTACAACTATAAAGTGGAGATATTTCACAGTCTGTCATTAGGAAGAGGCTGTCTTTACCAGGCTTTCTAATATATTACATTCATAGAACTGATTGTTATGATTTATTTACTCACCAGCTGCTAAATACTTTCAAAAGTTCCTTTCCTGTGTGTTATCTGAGCCCTCATTTTGATGTGAAAAAAGGTTGGTCTCAAGTCAGGCTTCTCTAACATGGGCCAGGGTTTTACAACTCAGCTTGGTCATCCAGGGAAAAAGATGACTCATCTTCTAAATCCGAAAAAGAAACAGCACTTGGATCTCATTTGGATAGTTCTGATCCATTTACCACACTAATATTTTTCCAGTTCCTGTCTCAAAGTACCTGAGATGTATACCAATGTTGCGGCGCGTTCTTCCC
>VXBT01014137.1:9388-23767 GCA_013400235.1 Oriolus oriolus
TCTCCTGGCCATGCTCCCTCCCAGTGTCTCGTGCACGTGTTCACTGGCAGGGAATGGGACACTGAGAGGTCCTTGGCTCAGGGTTAGCAGTGCTCAGGCACAGCTAAAACATCAGTGTGCTACCAGCTTTACTCTCATGCTGAGCCCAAAACACAGCACTGTACCAGTGCCTACAAAGAAAATTCTATCCCAGCCAACCTCCAGCTAACTAGAACTGTGAGATATTAATCAGGAAATAATTTTAACCAGTGGTGGTGATATTTGTCTTCATGATTGCCACAAATCAAATATTGATGAAGTGATATTAAGTCTGTAATAGGGAAATTTATTTCATTGCTGGAACATGTAATTTATCATATCAGTTCATTAAAGGGTAAATGGAAATGCTACCTCTTTTTGCTGAAAAGCTACCTCTTTTAGTTGAAATGCTTATTGGTTAACAAAAATTTTTGTACTAGCTATGAAAATTATGTAAACAAATTATAGAAATAACTCATAAAAGCTGACCTATGTAATGAGTAATTAATTCACTGGTAGTGCCTGGAACTTTTTGAATCTCAATTTGATCAGTATGTACTGGGCAAGTAGAAAGGTAAAAATTTCTGGATGTTTTTCCAGAATGTTTGTTACTAACCACTCCAAAGGTTTTCCTGAGGTGACTTCCTGGGAATGAATGGAAAAGTCAAGTTGATTTATCCATGACCTGTCAACATTTTGAAAGCAGTCATTGATCTCTCGGTGTAATGAGCACTAAGAAAGGTGTTGACTGTACTGAAGTATTTAGCTATTGCTTTCTCTCAGTTTTTACTGGAAGCAGAGAGGGGTGAATAGACATGAGACACAGACAAAGTGGACTGACCTGAATAACAACACAGCAATTAAACCGACCCAAATCAGCTTTCGATCATGTTTGATATCCTCTCTTCCTTCCATAATTTACCAAAATTAATTTTTGGTTCTTAAAAAAATAAGGCTGCTGAGCAGCAATCCTTTAGTACCTATAGATTAGAAACAAAATTAATGGACTTGTTTATTATGAGCTAAAAAATAATTATTCAAACTGTGTTTGGAGAGGTAAGTGTCAAGATTTTTAAAAAAGTCAATGTTAGAAACAATACCAACTTGTTAATGATTCAAATAACATTTTAATGTACAGATTGCCAATGTTCTAGGATATAATTTTAGATCAAAACACAAGATAAAAGGAAATTGTAGAACAGCGTGTCATTTTCAAAAAGCATAGTGTGGCAAAGTTTATTAACAATAGGGCATATTACGTCACAACCTAAAACACACTTAGTGCAGTTCCGGGTAAGTAATCCAACCTGTATTATGTATACATTGATTGAAACTTGGGTGAAGTAAGGAAGTATAGTCTTGTTGATCTTTAGGTCATGCCGGATGCCAAAGTAGTATTTACCTAGACTGTTGTCACGGGGATGGGTAGTAAAAGGATATTTTGTTCGGTTGGAGAAAGGATTACTTTGTTTTGATAGTATTTTCTCAATTTATCAAAACCATGTTATAAAATGTTACACAACAGTTATTCATTTAATACTTGGAAATACTTCTGGAATTCAACACAAAGTAGATGCAACCCCCCAGAAAATTTATCTGGAAATTATCAACATTGCCCACTTGCTGTGTTTTTGTTCAGCACCTATCACCGTAAAACTCAGCATGGCTTTGGTCATTAGGAGCTACTTTAAGGATATCTAGTACTAAAATTCAAAGGGAGTGTACAGAAGGATCTTGCTCATCATAATTATTTGCAAAATATTGTGGTAATTTCACAGTAGCCACAGCTGAGGCAGGGAGGCATATTGTCCTTCATTCCACATCGAGACAGAATGTTTCTCTTGAATATCTCATCTGAAACTGTGAACCATCAGTGAGTAATATAGGTATTGTCATAAAATAAAATAGTAATATTATATCAAGTGATGAACACCTGTGACTTATTTTCACAGTCTGTTGCAGTCTGAAAATAAGGCTGAGAATTAGTGGTTTGATAACATTAGCCAAATTTGTATTCTCCTCAGAACGTGAGGTGGTACTAGGTGATGTTTTCCTTAATGTCTTTTGTTGACTAGAATACCTATAATCTAGATCTAAACAGAAAAACAAAATTTCAGAAGATAAGGGAAATTGAAGTTGTTAGCAGTGAAAAACAATAAAACTGAAGTACTAAGAGATGGCAAAAACTGTATACACTGGAACTCTCAAAAGGACACGATGATTAACATGAAGATTTCTGCATTTTACCATTGGGTCTGGATAACATAATATTCACAAGAACAAACTGAAATACTGGCAGAGAGATAACTGGTGGGTGATCCACTAGCTATTTTTTACTCTACCTGCTGTAGTTACTTTGATATAGAATTAAGGAAAGCAATTCTTGTTATTCTTTTCTTAATACAAATATGGGGTTTAAAAGATGTAATATGATATTAATATATGAAGGAATGTTTCTGACAGATTGAGTGTTTGGAAGTGTTTTGGCAGCAGGTATCATTCTTAGGATATTTTTTTAGATTTGAGATATTTTCTTCTTTTTTTGTAGGGGGAGAGGGGGAACAGGTTTCTGAGGGAGGATTTGATAGCTTATCTTAAACTAAACTATATGATCAGAAAAAAAATTAAACAGTGCTTCAGAAGACTGCTCTTCTTTTAAAATAGATATAAATAGACTGCAGAGAGCATCCCAATACTGTGATGTAAATGGCTTAAGTATATATGAGGACAAGATCAAGACAGAGACTTTTTTCAGGCATGTAGCTGTACTTACTTACTTCATCTTCATACACAGGGATATTTTAACAAACTGTGTGAATTTTCACTGACTGTCACTCTCAAAAAGCCTCTTCTGCAGTGTCACCACAAGGTCAGTTAATTTTTAGATAATTCTGTAATGAAATACCGTTTTTTAATGTGAGATGTATCAATGACAATCATATACGTTGACTCCCATTGTTGTCTCACCATCAAACTGTCTCCAAAATATCCTCCAGTTTGCAGAGTTCACTTGGCATTTTTTATGTTCGAGGGATACTTTTTCCAAGGAAAATAATGTATGTTGGAGAAGACTGCTAATGCAAATTGACTAAAAAGCATATATTCAACTTTTTTATATTTTCAAAAGGAAATAAAAATATATGGTTTGTGAAATGATTAACACATTGTTTTTCACTTTTTTCCTCTCCTGGGAATTAATGACGTATTGATTGTTAAATACTTTTGTTAGGCTTTAAGGGATAGCAGAATCTACTGAAAGAATGGGAAAACCTAGTATTTATAATTAGGTCTTCCCAAGTGCTGCAAGTACTAGTAAAAATCGGTGTTTTCAGGGGTGTTATTTCCCTGTTAGTCCTCTCTGAAGAGCTTTCCATGCTCTGTCAAACATTGTTCTAGATAGTTACCTAAAGTATATTTAGTGGGTTTGGTTAGAGTTTCTGTAGTCATCATATAATAGTATATAGTGTGGTACAATAGTATGGTATAAGTAGCTGTCAGCTCAGTACCAGTAGTATTCACCTTTAGAAGAACTTGTAGTAGCTTAAAAAGAAGATGGACATTATTGCTTGCTTTGTGTCATACAGCCATAGAATCATTATTACGGTTGGAAAAGACATCCAAGATCATTGAGTCCAACTCTTGACTGAACACCACCATATCAAATAAACCATAGCACCAAGTGCTGTATGGGGACTCCACCACTTCCCTGGGCAGACTGGTTCAATGCTTCACAAGTCTTTCCGTGAAGAAATTATTCCTGAAAAGATGTTGACTTCTTTGTCAATTTAAAAAATTTATTTAGTGCCCATGAGCACAGTTAGTAAGAGTATTATGTGGTAGCAATTTGTTTGCAAAGTACAGTAATTGTGTAGTTTCTAAAAGCTCTAAAGGAGCAATGTTTAAGAAAGTAAGGTTCAATAATGAGAAACAATGAAAAAGATAATCAATGTGTGAATATACCCTTAAAAAATACTGGCACACAGATATCAGTTAAACAAAAACCTTGCATTCGGTGGAAAGATGTGATAAGGTTTGGCAGTCCTTTTCTCAATTGGTTCAAAAAGTCACTTCTCCCCTCTTGTAGAACGGGCAGTACCTTTCAGGACAGTATACTGTCCAGGTCATACTGGAGTTCTTCCTATAGGCTGTTAAAGGTCATGACTTGCTCTAAACTATAGAGGTATACCAAACCTGGCCTGAAAATCATGAACTGTCCACTCAAAGCAGCATTGAGTTAAGAACGAGTACTTACCAGCGTAAATGCTTCTTCTGCTGAGCTTTGTGACTGTGGCTAGACCGTCAAAGGTTGCTGAGTTTCTTGAAAGTTCTCATGATGATCGCTAGGACTGATGCTGAATGGTGGAGTGTGCACAGACATGTATACTTGAGGGTTTCCCAAGCACCATTCAACAGGCTTTCACTTTGAATTGTGGTTTACATTTCTGTTACTTTAATTAGTTTTAAAGTTATCATTATTTATAAAGTGCATTGATAGGAAATAGTGCATTCAGTTTATCTAGAACATTTAGGTGAGGCCCTGTTTTGGACTAATTTTTGTCAGAATTTACCATGTGGCATGAGAAGTGCTTTCAGATGTTAGACATCCAAAATACAAAAATCTTGAAGAATAACTCTTCTTCTGACACCTCTAAATATCTAGTGTGTCTCTTTAAGTCAAAACTGTAATGTGTCTTGGTACTGGGTGCCCCAAGTGTGTATTTACTAAGTTTTACTGGCTCTGACTGGTTTCCTGTGTAAAGTGTATATGGATATATACACTCTCCAGCATGTCTGCCATAACTTTGAGATTTACATACATCACACTAAACAAACAGAACAAATAAACACACAACTCTTTGATTATTAACTTTTCAATACTGTCCAGAAGTCACAGGTTTTTTTGTGAATAGAAAAAGACCATGACAAGCCATCAGTGGTGTGTGATGAACCTCTTTCATTCCAGACTATTGCTGAGGGAAAAAAACCTAAAGATGGATGCCCCTTTTCTTCAATAAAACTAAACCAAGTGGCTACCAGGAAAGGCAATGGCTTTTATGGGTCGTTTTAGAGCACTTCGTAGCCCAAAACAGGTAGCACCACAACCATAGCTGGTTTTTAATTGCTGATACTGGCCATCCTTTTCTTCATTTTGAAGGCATGCAGGAGAACACTGAGCCATAAATTGTCAAATAGAGTGCCTTCTCAAAATTCTAGAATTGATATGGAAATCACAAGTCTCTTCTGGGCTGCGTTTATTGCAAAGATATTTCTGTCTTATTGACGTGTTTCCCTGGTCTTAAAATTAAGACCCAGACATGGTTAAGAGCGAAAAAGGGTTTTACCTCAGTATTTATTCAAGGATCCTCAGGTGCGCTGAAATGCACATCGAAATGCACTCCGAAATGCCCACCGAAGAAAATGGCCACCCACAATGTGATGTGTATACAATTATATGCCTTGCAAATTAGCATATCTATCAAAGGTTCCCCAATGAGGGACTCGAGCGAAACCCCTCATCTGAGGAAGTTTCCCCCTGGATGGGCCTATCTTTGTTTACAGAATGTGTTCTGGAGAGGACCTTGGTGTCTGGGGTTTCCAAAATAAGGTTGTTTTTGGTCTAAGGGAAGTTATCAAACTTAAAGAATTATAACTATGTAGGCTAAAAGCACTAAGAATACATAAAAGCTATATAAGAGAGTATATAAAAGGGGTATAAAAGAAAAAGCAAAAAATCATCATGGCATCATTATGGATTTGAATGTGTAGTTAAATGCTGGTATTAAAGCTAATTAATACTAATTTAACGTGTATATTCTTAAAAGCTTGTGGTGGCCTTTCTCCACTTCTTTGGAGAATTCAAATCCCAGGGCACAGCATATGAAAGACTAGAAAACTAAATCAATTTGATAATTTCTTTCATATAATTTTAACTTTTGGTCTGATACCATCTTCATGTTAGGGATAAGTGCACTGCTTATTGCTCTTTTGAAACCTGGCTTGGATTCATTACACTGAGACCTAACCCTTCTTGCATTCCAATACAGTAGTATCAGTAATCAAAAAAGAAGGATGGTGCAATTGAAGAAGCACATATGGTAATAAATCCCCTGAAAAGAATATGGCTATGGCATAAATCTACCATCTGCTCTAAGATTTACAGTCTCCCTTTTTTCTTACTAGATGGCAAACAGATTACCCACCCTCTCAGCCTACGATGAAAGGAATTTTTCTGCTGTCTTGTTATAAAATTAGCTGGGCTGAAATTTGCCTCTTACTTGGGCTTGCTAAACTGAGCCTCCACAGTGGATGGAAGCAGTATAACATGTTAATTCTAGACAAGAGTCTCCCTTCCCACAATGAAAGGTGTTACTCAAAAGTCATTGTAACAGCTAGTGGTTTCTTAAACGATGGTGAAAGAGAGGGTGGGCAAAAGTTTCTACTAATGAGGCAAATCAGCTGTAAACCCAGATTTACAATTTTGAAATGCAACAGAATGAGAGCACAGTCGTGTCTTGTTTAGGAAAAACTTCACCTTGCTGTGGCTATTTTTTGCAACTGGGGTCATGGCACAGTAGAGTCCTTTTGTTCCAGGTGTTGCCCAGCAACATAATGTGGTTGCTTCTACATACAGATAATATTTACCTCTGTGCAAAAAGAGACCAATTCAGTGCTTTGTACCTTCCAAACCTTCAGTTAAAATTCCTTATTTTTGAGGTAGGTTCATGCAGCAGAGCAAGACAGGAAGGAAGCTATTTTCCACCTCTTCCAAAGTGGCTGCTACTTGCTTGCCTTTCACAGAATCCTGCTCCACGCACATGAGTATGGAGAACTATTGAAAACATGTGGACTAATCTCAGTGTCTGTAGAAGAAATTTGAATCAGTATCTCCAAAGCATAAGTAGTCCATTTCTACCTTCTGATCACTGTTACTAATTAACCAGAGGACAGGAGTCCCCTGAGCAAATACACCAGCGTAACATCTACATTTCTTCTACTTTTGGAGCTGGTAACTGTGTTCTCAGTGAGACATAACACCCTCAAGGCCTAATGATTTGTCATCCCCTCTAGAATGTCCTTTCAGATTAATTTTTCTCATCTGAATATAATATAATTAACAGTATTGGTATTTCAAATGCCTACATTTGACTCCAGATTTAAGATCTCAGACATAAATGAGGCACTTACAGTGTTTTCTCTGAACTTTTGTTCCCTGTCACTGATCTATGTTCTCATTTGGATCACCCAGCAGTTTCAAGCCCAGAGTCACAGCTGCATATAGAGGAAATAGAATCTGAAAGGCCTGATTTGCAGGACTGCTAAGCACACAAAATTTAAGGAAGTCCTAAGAGAAATCTCTGAAATTCAGAAAACATTGAGAAGTTTTTCGTCTTCAGTAAAAAACCAAAAGAAAGCAGAAAGAAAAAAAGAGAAAACAACCCCAACAAACAATAGAAAAGAGGAAGAGAGAAAGTTTAGGTGCTAGGTAGAATTTTAAGATATACTAAAAATGCACAGATAGAGCACTGATCTCTTTGGTTGAACTGGGTTTTCATGACATGTGGCATTTATCTCTCTTACAGTATTTTCTCAGTGAAAGCACCATAAGTAATATTATTTTATTTCTTCTTCTGTCTTATTGAAGGCTTCTTCTGGAAAGCTCATTAGTTCTACTTTTTCCTGATTTGAGAATTCTTAGGCTCATACGAAAATAGGAGATGGTCTAGAAGGTGGATGGCAATAAAAAAATTTCATTCTGAGTATATCCTTTTCATCTTTAAGATACTTTTTTCTTCTAAATGCAGCTTTCACAGTAATACCCCAAATGCTTTTAACTTTCAGATAAGCAGCAAGGCCATGGATCATAAAGACATACTTAAGTCAGTTAAAAGCTGAACTTCTTTAATATCAGTCATTTCCTTTTGCTTAGAATGCCTTTGAGAATTCAGGATGTTTCAAATTAGGCTTTCCCCCCTTCTTTCTTCTACAAATTTGAGGAAACTCTGGAGAACTGTTAATGCATGAGAGACTGCCTGGTTCTCTGGCACTCTGAACAGGTGTGAATAGGAATGTTGGAAAAAACATCTTGATACTGTTTACCATGTAGCTACTAATATCCTTGCGCAGAAATGGTGCAGAATTGTTCATACAAGGGTGCAATTATATCTATCAATTTCTTGTAGAGAAAAACAAAAAGCAATTCCATCTTTTTTTGTGTGATACCTACCTAATATGCCCCTTGTCTTAGTGATTGTTATTACAGGAAGTAAGTGTAGCCACTATTCTTCATACACAGAGACATTTGCATCACTGTCTAGATTATGGTCATAATTATATTAACTGGATAAACTACCTCAAACAGTTCTAAGGGACATAAGTACCTCACTGTTACGAGTTGTCTTTTTGAAACCTACTAGTAAATGGAACTGTGCCAGGGAGCACTCCTGAGAAGTAAAATTTGATTGTACATGCTGTGAAAGTTTTGCTGTGGTTCTGTTGGGGTTTAACAGCAGTCAGCAATCAAGCCCCACACAGCCATCTGCTCTCTCCCCCACCAGCAGGATCTGGGAGAGAACTGGAAGGGTAGAAGCTGGAAAACTTGTGGGTTGAGATAAAGGCAGCTTAATAGGGAAAGCAAAAGTTGTGCACACAAACAAAGCAAAACAAAGGAAAGAATTCACTGCTTCCCATGGGCAGGCAGGTGTTCAGCATCTCCAGGAGAGCAAGGCCCCATCACATGTAACAGTGACTTGGGAAGACAAACACAATCACTCCAAATGTTCCTCTCCTTCCTCCTTCTTTCCGCTACTGAGCATGATGTCACATGGTCTGGAATATCCCTTTGGTCAGTTGGGGTCACCTGTCCTGGCTGTGTCTCCTTCCAATGTCCCAGGCACCCTCAGCATTGTCACCAGTGTGGCAGTATGAGAAGCAGAAAATGGCTTGGCGCTGTATAAGAACTATTCAGTGATAAAAAAATCCCCCTCTATATTCTCAACCCTGTGTTCAGCACAGCTCCAAAACACATCCCCATACCACCCACTGTGAAGAAAATTAACTCAACCTCATCCAATGCCAGCACAGGTCACCAGGATATTTTTGTCCCACATGAGACTGCACTGTTCTAAATAATTTCCATACTCAGTTTGTGATATATTATGAATCATTTACACTAGTCAGATTGCATATGCCCAAGCTTTTATAGGCTGAGATAGTTTAGGAGCGTGGAAGTGAGCTGTTCTCTCCTAGCTGGCGTCAGCAACTGTAACGCAGGCACACTTAACTAAACTTACAGTATATGAAATGCCTCAAGAGAGACTACATAATTTTTTTCATTGGCATGATGGAGGGCTAGTAACAATCTCACTTTTGTAATGCTTATTTATTCCCTCTTTCAGAGTAGCCAGCCAGAATGACCTTGTCTTCTTGACATCTGGCCGAGCACCCTAAGACCAGCTGATATACAAATCTTATCTCCTTCCCTCAAATCTCAACCAGAAGTGATGATGCTCATTTTAAAAACTCTTTGTTTACAAGAAACCTGTTACCAGCTCTCAGTCGTAAGATTTACTTGTATGAAAGCAGTGATCCTGCTTCTTAAATTGCATCTGTGAGTGCATTTTCTTACTCAAACTGGGTAAAAAACCCCAAACTAAAACGGCAAATGTACACTAAAAATCACAGACAATATATGTTATTGCAGGAGAGTTCATTAGGTGTTCTAAGAGAGAAATCCCAAAGACATAAACCAGGCAGTGTACAAACTGTGTTTCTGAATATCACTTTAAAACAGGTTCCTGTCTGTTCTGTGCATACCGATCCAATTTAGGTCAACTACTAAAGATGCTCAAAGCACAAACTACTCTGATGTAAACTACTCTGGGGAGATAAATTAGTTTTACTTAAAAACAATTGCTACTACAGTGACGTAGCTGAATGAAAATAATTAACTCATATTCAGAAGGGCAATTTCGTACTTGCTTAAATATAAAGGTATCAAGGAAACTGTTAAACACAGAAGGCAAGAGATTTAGAAGTTAATCACACCTGTCAAAGTTAAATGGATTCTTCAGAAGTTTGAGATAAGTATTCAAACACTTCATGTTGTCACCAGTCATAGTAATGGAATTCCTTTTTTAAGATACTAGTTTCATATTGTAATTGCTAATTCTTAAGGCATTCTTTATCCCTTTTCCTGATGCCTTCTTACATTCATCTTACATCCTCCTGGATAGCACAGTGTTCTGCTTGTCACATACTACATCTGTGGTGCTGCAGCTTCTGGCTAAAAAAAAAATCAAAGAGCCAAAAAATGAAGGTACAGAATCAAGAGTGACTGGAACTTTATTGCCATAAATGTGGGAAGACCTGGGAGTATTTCTGAACAGCAAGTCGTAATCTTGTCTGGAAAACAATTTTGAGGACTTTAGTAATTTCAAGGATTATCTGTTTGAATATACCAGTGTCAAAATTTCTTTCCTTTCTTTAAAAGGTAATAAATACAAGGTATAGACAAAATTTGAACAGGGATTGCTGTGGTGTCTGATCACTGACAATATCTGTATTGGCCTTTAATCTGTATAGTATTTCTTTTAAAGTTGAGTGTATTTCCATCATTCCACCTTATAACTAAAGTCATATTAAAATTGCATTAAGAAAAGCTGCGAAATACAATTACTTACTTTTGGATTTGACAGAAGGGGAGGCCAAAATATTGTAATTCTTCTGACTATAAGTAATTTATTTCACAAATAATAAACACCTCAGAAAAAGTACACAGCCACTTCTGTTATGGAGCTGCTCTTCCAATCTCTCCTCTGTTTTATCTTTTCATCATTCTCGGACTAGTGTACCCTGAATAGAACCTAAAAGCAGTTGGAGTCACAGATAGAAAAGATTTGGAACATAAGGAGAGCTCTGTTGATCCTTCTCCTCATGTAAAGTGTGCTGTATAGCTCTGGAGACATGAGCAGGAAACTGACTGATCACCAGTGGTTCAAAGCATTAGTAAGAAATATTACAGGCCCCAGATAGGAACTTTCAGTATGAACGTAAGGAAAAGACAATGGATGAGGAAAGGAAATGCAGTATGTAGTCAGTACATAGTCACAAATGCTATTTTCTTTATATGGCTACATAGATTAAGAATTACAATTTAAAAAGTGACTGGCAAGTTTGTCTCACTGATGATTTTCATTGAACTCTTGACAGATTTGAGTTTGGTCATCACTGCTTTTTTACTACTGACATCTGTGGGAGTCAGACATTATATAGGGTCTGTGAAGTCTAATGAATACAAAAGCAAATATCCTTCCTTGCTGTTTAAATGGAAAAGTACAACAGTGCAGAATCCTAATAATTATTTAGTCCACTTTTATACAGAGCAGCAACTGTAGTATATTGATGACTCACTTGGATTTGAGCTGTGGCTTTGTATATTAACTGTGATACTTTGATTTTTTAATTTCTGATTTTTAAAGTAGGCCCTTCAAGTAGTTAAATCAAAGCACTACATTATGGCCACAAAAAAAGCTGAGCACCAGAGATGAAAGTAAAACATTCTTATGAGGACACTTTTTGGAATAACAACATACCAGATTTTGTGCTGCAGCCTTGTCTTGAAATTATCTGTCTTACCTAACAACTCATTTGAAGGTCAAATTTACTAGGGAAATCATAGGTAAAAAAGAAACTGCTTCTCACCACTTTGCTTACAGTCCCAGTGGCATTGAAGTATTCTTTCTGTTGTTACATTTAAGACAGTATCTGTGAGGACCAGAGTTCAAACTTTTTAAATGTTCCATCAATGTTGCTGATTTCTGACAAAGTAACCGTGAAAGACATAGAAAAGCATTGTAGAATGAAACAAATAATTTGAAGAATAATCTCTAGGTGATGTAACTGGCTAAAAATGGCAAACATCCAAAATGGAAAATGGTCTGAGAAAGAGAAATTATCAGTAGTTTTTCCAAGTAGAGGAATTAATTATAAAGCTTCTCTGTATATTTTCCAAATTATTTTTTAATGGGAAAAGCAAGAGATAGTTGCTACATTGTTGAACATGTTCTGATTTCTCTCCTTCAACCCCATCTGTTGGAGTTTTGCTGCTTTTCCTGCTTCTGCAGGTTTCACCTGGTCTCCTGGTAAAGAACTGTAGACAGTAAAGTGGACTTTGACTTTGGACTTTAAACATCATTTATTTCTTCTAGTTGAGCTTAAGAATTGGATGCCACGTGTTTTCTTCTATTTTATACTATTTTAATATCAAGTGTCTGTAATTACAGTAAACATAATTATACTATTAATATTTATTATGATGATTATGATTATGATTATGAAATTATATTAGAAGATTATAATGTCATAAAGTCATAGAATTATAGAATATCTTGAGTTGGAAAGGACCTCCAAGAATCATTGAGTGCGCCCCTAGCCCTGCACACAAGATGCCCCAAGAATCCCAGAGTCGCCATTTGCCTAAGAACATTTTTCAAATCCTTCTTGAACCCTGGCAGATTTGGTGCTGTGACCACTTCCTTGGGGAGCCTGTTCCAGTGGCCAACCACCCTCTAGGTGAAAAACCTTTTCCTAATATCCAACTTAGCCACCCCAACACTGCCTCATGAAGTTCCGTTTGGTCATATCACTGGTCACCAGACAGAAATCAGCACCTGCCCCTCCTCTTCCACTCATGAGGAAGCTGTAGACTGTGATGAGGCATCCCATCACTCTCCTCCAGGCTGAACAGACCAAGCTGTTTTGCTCAAGCTGCTTTTCAAACAGTCTCCCCTCAAGGCCCTTCACCATCTTCTCTGCCCTCCCTCCTTTGGACACTCTTCAACAGCTTTATGTCCTCCTTCTACTGAGGCACCCAAAACTACAGACAGGACACTCAAAGTCAGTCTCCACTACCAGTGCAGAGTAGAGTGGGAAAATCACCTCCCTCAACTGTGCGGCAATGCTGTTCTTGATGCACCCTAGAGATTTTCCACATATGGGAGAGCATCTAGTGAGAGATTTGCCTGGCTGGCTTGCCTATATGCTTGCATACATATTTGAATTTCCTCTTTGTGCCTATGCCTTCAAACCATTGTAGTCTGAACCAGGTCTTAGCTCAAACTGCAGCAACCTTGATTCTTCCAGTTACACAAGTCCTTCATTTTGTCCTTGTGTGTTGAACAACAGGCAGCCTTTACAAACTGTGATCCTTTTGGGTTTTCCACGTACGCAAAACGTTGCAGTAGGGCAGAGTGAAACAGCTTGACATGGAGCAGTTCAAAGGCCTAAAAAAGTCTTTGATGTAATTGTCATTTAACTGAATTAACTTGAGTCAATAAGTTACCTGTGCAAAACAGATGTAAACAAATATTCAACTAATTTAAGTGTCTCTACATTAAGGGCCTTTTTATAGTTTGGTGACCAGTATGGGAAAATGTGGAAATGCTCATCTTCAGAGGCTCAGAAAACAGAAGTCCAGTAAACATGTTTTGTACTTTGGCTTTAGAAATCCAGTCTTACTTGGGCTAATTAGCAGAAGTGCACGGGAGCAAAACATTTTGCAATGAAAAATGTTGTCCTTGTTACTCTGCAGTTTAGTTAGAATTAAGATATCCCTGTGCTGATACAATAGGCTGCACTCAATAAACCATATAAATCACAGCTTACACTTACAGACTCTGCTTCCCTGCTGTCCTGGTTTTTGGCCAGGACAGAGTTAATATTTTGCAGTAGCCAGGAGGGGGCAGAGACTGGAGCTGTGTGAGAATGTCTAGGTTGTTATTCTATACCATCTCATGTCACCTGCGAGGTCAGAAGAATGGGATTTCTTGCAAATGTGCAGAGGGTCCATCGGTCATGGTTAATTGTCTCAGAGTGGTGCTGCATTGGATCTGTTGGTGAGCAATTTTTGCTTGCAAGTCACCCATTTTTTGTATACTTTGTAGTATTGTTTCTGTTACTGTTTGTTTTCTTGTCTAATTGCTGTTTCCAGTAAATTGTTTTTATCTCTATCCATTATTTCTGCCCTTTTTTCCCTTTCACCAGTGAAGTAGGGGCGCGAGCAAGCAGCGTCTGGTTTGGGAGAGTCTTGTTTGTGGAGGAGACTCAGCTGGGGAGTGCTATTCCTAAACCTTGGCACCTGTGGACCTCCATGGACTGCAGGGGCTCAGATGCCTCACCATGGTCTTCACCATGTGCTGCAGGGGAATCTGATCCAGCATCTGGATTACCTCATTCCCTTCCTTCTGCACTGAACTTGGTGACTACAGGGCCGTTTCTGTCACATATTCTCACTCCTTTCTTCTGGCTTCAATTGGACAATTTTTTTCCCCCTTTTCTAAAACATGTTATCCCAGAGGCACTACC
>VXBT01014138.1:0-172699 GCA_013400235.1 Oriolus oriolus
CAGGAGAGAGAGAGATGTTATACGGCTGCAGAGTATTTCTCTGGGTGGGACTCTGTTCTGCTGGTAGCAGTTTGGGAACCACGAAAGCAGAAGAAACCTCTTTTTTTTTTCAAATATAGAAGAGACTTTTAAAACCTGCATCTGACCGATATTATATGTTGTTGTCCTTTGTGCAACTGAGTGAAGTGGGAGGTACTGGAGGGAGAAAAAGGGGTTTTTGCTTTAATTTTCTTATTATCTCTGTTTACTTTTAATCCTGTTAGTAATAAACTTCTTTATATTCTCTAAGGTTTGTGCCTGCTTTCCCTACTTCTAATTCTTATCTCACAAAGGGTTAAAAGATGCGAACAAAAACCACTACAAGGTGTCAAGACAAGTCTGAGGTCAAACCAGGCAGTCAGTCCAGAGCTCAGGCACAGTGCAGGTTCATGGCCAGGCACACAGCCACATGATGTGGCTAGAGACGAGCAAACCTACAGCACAGATCAGACTAACAGGGACTAACAGCACAGGATGGGCCTTAAAAGGGCCTGGACTCATGAGCAGAATGGGTGGATGGAGCCCTTTGGAGAGGTTGACCAAGGCCTCTTTGGTGCCCTCGGTTGTCTGACACATCTTGGAACTTTCAAGGACTTTCACTAACATTTCACAAACAGAAGAAAATGAGATTTTGGCCCATGAAGCTATCTCTGAGTTCACCATGAGACTTGGGACTTCTTTAGACGTATCCCACTGTCATCTTCCATCTTTCAGTGTATAGCCTAGCTAGAGATAATTTAAGCAAGCACCTTCATAATCTGCTTTTTCTCCTTATTTTTCAATGATATGTTGTTTACTATGTACTAGTCTCTCTGACAAAAACCCCAGTATTTTTTATTTATATATTATTGTCCTCAATTTATCACAATATTATGAACATGCATGATACATTGCTGTTGTATCTTCACAGTGCCTCTGAGGGGAAAGAAATTCTCATAGAGTCAGAGAAATTGCACAATTCATTTCATTTAAAGCTGCAAGTACTTGGTACAGTCACAAATCAGAAAAATAAATTTAAATCAGGCAATAGAGCCTCAGTTAAGGAATCCAAGAATAGAGGAATATAAATGAATTCTTACCTTCAGGTAACTTCATTTACTAGTTTAACAAGCATCCTTACATGAACACTGAAGAGGCAAGACTAAGCCTACTAATCAGCACTTAATTTCCTTAATCAGGAGACCAATGTGGTCTCACATGGCCCCGTGCCTTGATAACACCATGCCTTCAAACTCTGGCAGTTTACTGTCTCCATTATACTGTTCTGTTTCATCCACCAGGCAAATACATCTACTGTGCTGAATTGGATGTTGAAGAGAAAAAGAAGAGGATTTTTGCACTGAATATAAATGTTCATGCTTCTGAACTTTGTGTGTGAATCTGCTACTTCCTTTGTGTGACATTTGGAAGCCTTTCATCTGTTTTGGAAGAGCACAGATCCCATCCGAGAAGGGACAGTCACAGAGCCCATCATAAGCAGATCTCTTGCACACCTGTGTGGCACTAAAGACAATGGAAAGACAAACACCAACAGCTGCTTTTATCTCCTACTTAAATCAGCCCTCATTTCACAGATGTTTGTTGACAGCAGAGGAATGAAAAAACTTCAGAGTTGTAGGCACCATTAGACTTTCCAGAGTGGGAAGATACACTATTTGCCACAGGCTGTCATCTTATCACAGTCTTTTTTTTCCAGTCAGTGCTCCCTTCTTGTATAGCTTTTTCTGTCTTAGCTCCCCAAGGGAAGCAAACAAAAAATATCATTGCATTTTGAGGCTTAGGGAAGACCTTATGTTCAAAAGACAACAATCTTCATCAAGCCCTGACAGCCATACTGGGTCTTTGGCTTGGTATATCCATATGTTTTCAAGGGCAACTGTTGCATAGCCCCAAGTATATAGCAGCGGAGGGCAGATGCTGGGAGGCTCCGGATGTGTACTGCTACTGGATGTAGCTCCCAGATACGTTTGCTGAGGCATGCTCTGGTGGGCATAAAGAAAGAGCATTATGGAGAAACAAATGTCAAAGCAGGATGAATAGTTTTGTTTGCTGCATTAGGTGTAAGGAGACACAGTACTGGGTGGGCATGAACCTCTCCACAGAGAGGATCGTGCTGCGGCCCTGTCTGATGCTGCGGAAGAGTAGGATTTCCAGCACCTGAAAAAGAATAAGGTTTGCTTGCTAACTGTATTTCTCTTCCTACTTCTGTTGTGGTTTCTTAAAAATTATTATTAAAGCAGTTTTGTTACACCATTTGTGCCTTTCCTACTGAGATCCAGAAAGAACGCTGTGCCCCTCCCAGAGCACAGTGGCTGTGCAGCTGAGTGAGGAGGAGGGGAGTTAGCAGTTCCTTTATGAAACATAAAAATAGTTCATGCTGTTTACATTAAGAACTTTGATGGGGCACGTCATTTAAGGCTTTGAGGAGTAAAGTGCCTCCTGTGATATGGAGTTGTTAAACTGTACAGTGAAGGAATGGTGAGAAACATATGTGTTGTCATGCCACTCCCCCGTGACACTTTGCATCTTTTTGCATACTGAAGGGGAATAACTCCAAGACGTTGTGGGAAGGTTGCATCATACTTCATGGAGAAAGCATTTCAGCATTTGCATCTAAGCTCAGCATTGTGTACAGCTCCTTAAATAATTAAAAAAACAAAATAAGTGCAAAACATTTTTGCTGCACTGCCTGCCTGTCTGTTTTATTCTTCCTGTCACTTAGAAAGACCTTTCA
This sequence comes from Oriolus oriolus, assembly GCA_013400235.1. Classification (NCBI taxonomy): domain Eukaryota; kingdom Metazoa; phylum Chordata; class Aves; order Passeriformes; family Corvidae; genus Oriolus; species Oriolus oriolus. Next base: position 2,774 of record VXBT01014138.1, read on the forward strand.
GGATGGATAACCTGATTTTGTACTAGGAGAACATTAAGATTTACTATTAAGTTGAACTCCTGTGAATACAAAGCAAGTCAGACATCTCACTGCAATCCTTTGTTCTGTTACCAAGGATATCATCAGCTGAGTTCATTAAATATCTCTTTCAGTTCCAGGGAAGACTATCTTCACCTTCTCATCTGGAGAGAATACTACATTTCTCAGCCTACTAGATAAAACAAACAGAAAAAAAAAAATCCCAGGGAGAATGAATTATCCCTTAAAGGAACTTTCTCTCCCTTTACCTCTCTCTATTTTTTGCCTAGATTCCCTGTTTTTTTTCCTGGCTAAGAAGAGACTTACTTTTGATTCAGCAGTAGGTTGTTTTCATGTTAAGCTCTCATCAGTGAGGAGATTGGATGATATGGCATCTCCAAGTCTTAGCTGATTGTTCTCAGTCTTTTCCATCCAGACTGTGCTCTCAGGTTAACCAGGAAAAAGGAAATTTTCTCAGGAATTTAACTTCTCTTTTAGTTCCTCATCAATAAAGAAGAGAAATAAATCAAGGAGGGAAAAACTCTCAGATAAACTCTTCCTAGGTGAAGGTGAACTTGAATTCTCCTGTGAAGCCGTGTGTCTCGCTCTGCAAATTCCTACCTGAACTGACTTCAGCAGGGTTGAGGACTCTTACACCAGGGTCAGAAGACTGTAGGATGTCTCCAAGACTATATGGTGTCTCCAGTGAAATGATGGAAATTTTGTACTTTTTTTCTCAGATCAGACTGTGGTCAAGTGTTCTGCAGCGTAGTTCTGCAATTAACTAGTCCTAAAAAGCAAACTTCTAGTATCCAAACAGTCATGAAACCTTTTAAGGAAGTAAATGTCAGGCCTGGGAATGTACAGCATAATTTCTTTAGAGAAGCTGGACATCTTTTTGTTTGGACAAGCCCACACATTTTCATGATCCATTTTGTTCATACATTTGGATAGTTGAATACTGTGCATATAAATATACATTGCAAATTATGTTATCCCTTTAAGAAAATGCTATCAGAATGCAAAGCAGAAGGGGTAATTTTGCCAGCTTCCTTTGTGGTAGACTTTGGTGCAACAATGACTCTGAATGAGAGATTCACTGAGAGATTTGAAAGACCTGTAGGAAGAAAAAAGATATAGGGAGACGAGATTTTAATGAAAAAGAAGAAGCAGGGGATATTTCAATAATTGTTTGCATTACTTTTTTTTTCTCTAAGCAAAAATATCACTAGTAGAAGAACTCTTACCTGTGAAATCAGAATTAATGACACTAATAGGGACTCCTATTTTCAAGATATTTCAAGAATAGTATATTTTTCTATATTTGTTTTCATGTTGCATGGATGAGCCAGTCTTGGATCACCCAAAGGGGAATTAGAGAAAACAGGGGGAATGAATTTTCACAAGCACAACAGAGCAAAGGGAAGAAACAGCACTTGAAAGGAGAATAAAGAAGGAATTCTTCGGCACAAGAGCATTGAATCACTGAAATACGTTTTTTGGTGAGGTTGTGGAATCAGCATCCTTGGAGATGTTCAAAACTCATGTAGGCAAGACCCAGAGTAACCTGAATTAGCTTTGAAGAGTCTTGTTTGGAATTGTGCTAGAGTCAGAAGACTTTCAGAGTTCCTTTGAGTCTAAATGCTTCTCTTATCCTATGATCTCAGTTATACCACAAAGTGATAAGTAATCAGAAAACAAGAAGACTAATCATTGGATTTTCTGAGAAAAGGCATGGGACTGCAAGAGTACATGAGGATTAAACATCAAAATGCGTCCCATCCTGAAAAGAAAATGACTAGAAGAGGGAGCATGTTGTGGCAATGATGGCTGCTGAGTTCCAAAAAACATGAAAGTGTTTCACATGCAGTGGATGAATATGTGGAATTTTCTTCACTGGGATGTCAGGATGTAAATTATTGAGGTAAAGCAATATCTAGATAGCTGCATAGAAAAATTATGACATTTGCTTCTCCATAATGCTAGGCAAGGTGCATTCCAATATTTACATTTTGAGATACAAACTGATTACTTGCAGCACCTTCTGCATTTAAGACACCAAATATTAGCCCAGGTGCTTTTAGATAGAAAGTTACTTAAATATTTCAGTTCTTCAAATCGCTGTAGTAGAGGTGAGTAAAGAAAAGCAGAACACTAAGACAAGCAAGTCAGTGGTAAGATCCTACCAAATTTATTGCTATCTTTCTTTCTCTTTGCTTGTCTCTGCAGATTAGATGCCTGTAAGCAAGAGTCCTTTGAGACTCATAGGAAAGCTCTCTCCATGCCCTGTGATAAAGCTGTGTCTTGCTCCTCTTCAAAATTTTTCTTCTACACTTTTTTCTTCTACACTTGCAGCAAAAAAAAAAGTTAAAAATGCAAGTAGTAGTTTATAATTTTCAAAGGTGTCCCTGCCTGCAGTACTCTGGACACTGCTATGACTTGTTTTTCTGAAATGGTGTCTGGCTGTTATGTCTTGCTGCAGCACTGTCGGTCTCTTGGGTTGGCAAAGCCGGCAGGTTTGACATTCTTCTTCTTCTAAGGAGGTGTTTGGTTTGGTTCTAGGTTTGGAGGATTATAGTAAAGGTGAGCTAATATGACCCTTCCTCCGTAATAGACATCAGTGATTCATGGCACCAGAACATAATGTGCAGACTGGAACAGACCACAGAGCTGATCAAAGATAATAAAGCCGTAACATTGACAAGAATTATTCAACTTATTTTTAATCTGGGAATGTGTGCTAAGGAAGACTCCTCATCAGTTTCCTTTTACATTAATATCGCATATACTCTATCTTCTCATTTCTTAGTTGTAGTAATTTTAATTATCAATGATTGAACCACATTCAAAATGGGATATTATAAATACCTTTGATACTCTGAAAGGTTTTTGGCACAGAATTTCAAACAATATCAAGGATCTCCACTGCAGAGTGCTCTGCAGCCAACTTTCATTGCAGGCATTACCTGATGCAGCAGAAGATCTGGAACTAGCTTCCAGAGCTGCGAGAAACTATCTTCTTACAATGGGACCCCAGGCTCATCCACTCCGCTCCTGCCTCCCTTCCTCCCTTCCTCCCTTCCTCCCTTCCTCCCTCCCTTCCTCCCTTCCTTCCTTCCTTCCTTCCTTCCTTCCTTCCTTCCTTCCTTCCTTCCCTCACCTGTCCAAGCCAAGGATCCAGCCCTAGATTCACCACCTACTACTACAAGCACTCACCTTCTGCCTTGAAGTCTGGAGCCCACCAAGCCTTCCTCACCCACCTGCAGTGTGCTCTGCCTCAGCCACTGCCGCCTGCCAGGCCAGGAATGCAGGCACCAGACAGGATCAGAGCAAGCACCACTAGCTGGGACCTCACACAGCAGTGAGTTATGGCCAGGTAAACACCTCAGCAGCCTGCTGGGAAAAAGTGTGTTCTCATAGCATTTTCAGAGATTCTTTTTTTAAAATTATAGATCTTACCTTACCTAGTACCTTACCTGACACTGGCTATGTCTGGTCTTAATTTTAGTCTGAAAAGGACTCTTTCAAGTCTTCTCTATGCACAGCAGAAACAAAAGCTAAGCAGGTTAGTACTGAGAAGCCTTAGGCACTCTCTCTCCATGTCCAAGAGCAGAAATCAAAAAAGCATAATAAACCAGCAGAAGCTGAAGCAATGTGACTGTGCCTTGGTGGTTTAGCAGAGGTCTTGAGGGATTCAGGATTGCTTCTGTACTGTAAGTGCTGATGGTATGGAAATTCTCTTCAAATAAGTATTTCTGGAGTTATAGCATTTTTTCAGAAGTCAGTGGGCACAATATTCTCTCTTTTTTCCTTCAACTTGTTCAGAAGTGTCACATTTGAGAGTGATATCTGAAAAAGCTTTTGTGGTGCCAGGAGACATTTTTATTTCCAGTTCTGTGATAACATTTCTGGAAATAAATTCTGCCAACAACAGTAATTAAACAGACCTTCCAACTGTGCCTTAGGCTGCCCTTTCGTGTTTGTTTTCTGCTCAGCCAACAAAACTGGTCATGACAGTAAAATGTTCTGCTGGCATATCTTAGAGGCATATGTTCAGCAAAAAGCCTTGCTCAGCTTCTAGATTCCCAGCTCAAATAATTAGCAGCATTTCCTATTAAACCAGAAAGAGCTGAAATTTATAATTCCACTTCAGATGTTTAAAGAGTGTATATTACAAAGGTCATGTCATACATCCAACCTTATTACAACAATTTCCCAGGAAACACCATTTTTTCCCCATTTTTGGCAGATCACTGTGTCTGTCTTCACAGGCTAAGACGACATTTTAAAAAAGCTTCTAAGCTTCAAGAGTGGGAGCAAGTGCTGCGCCTTTTCTGCACTCTCTCAAGAAATAGACACCTTCTCTTCTCACTGAACTCCCTTGAAAGTATCCCAAGTTATGCGCATCCTTACCCATCTCACATCATGTCTTCTCACTGTGCACCCTTTCTTTCTTCCCTTGATTCTCTTAATTTTGCCTGGTAGTGACTCTAAACCCAGCTGGAGAAAAGAAGAGCAGCAGACATTCATTAAGACTGTCTTGTTTCAACCTCAAATGCTATGGCCCCTATTAGAAACAAATAAGCAAAATTTAAAAAAAAACCCACAACCAAGTCCCAACACCACCACAACCAAAACTAAAACCAAAAGCAACAAAGCAAAAAACCCCCAACCCAAACCAAATCAAAACCAGCAAGCAAACAAGAAAAAAACCCCCAAATCCCAACAGATACATTTTTAATACTGTGTGTAAAGTTTGGATTAAAATATAATTAATCCTATTTCAAGAAAGAAATTCGCAAAATAAAGTTTTAAAAATAAAGTTTTCCACACTTCCTGATATTATTTCTGTACCTTGCTAATGTGACAGAAAGTAGTACAGAGTCCAGCTTTTAAAGTACATCCTTTCAGTTCTCTTAAGACCTTTTTAAAGAAATCTGAAACATTAGCAGTAGACTAAATCCTATTTGGTCTGCATTTTAAATAATGATCAATACCAGTAGTCCAGAACACTTTCTTTATACCTTTGAGGAGCAAATGCAACAGCCAATGTCGTAACTGAACAGCTCGAAAACAGATTGTGTAGGCTTAGTCTAAAGTTTGAAATTTATCATGTACAGCTGAGAACAAAATTCTGAGAGATGAAGTAATCTCTTCAACGTGCTTTAATTGAAGCAGAGCAGGAAAACAAGTTCAAAGCTGAGAGTTTTTAAATAATCAGAAACACAAGGTTATTTGCATAATGTTTGACTGGTTCCTTAAAAATGTAACGGAACAGAATATCTAAAAGATGATGCGTGCTGCAAGGTCAGCACTGATAGCAACTGTTTTCTTCAATACATTTAAAGCTATTTAAATCAATTAGCATGACTTAGAACTGACTTACAGTAAGAAACAGTGATTTATTTTCAACTTTATACATGGGGAAAATGACTAATGAGGCATCTGTGAAATACAGAGGCCTTGAATGGGTGATTTATGTAATGGATATTAATTTAAAATAGCAGTTAAAAATAATCTGTAGCTTTATTCTTTCTTCTGGAAGGAAAGATTTTGTTAAAAAAAGAATAGAAAAATGAGATGATAGGACTGTAGGAAAATTCAGTCTGCAAGGTAACTCAGGAAGTCATCTAGTTGAACCTCCAGCTCATAGAAGGGTCAGCTGGAGTTTTTTCCAGTTTGACCTTAAAGATCTCTAAAGTTGGAAACTGCAAAAGCTTGGGCAACCTCTTCTAATACATGGCTGTCTTCATGGTAAATAAAGTTCTCCTTTTAGCTATTTGGAATATCTTTCATTTTAACTTCTGCTCTTCTTTTCTGGGCCTCCAAGCATACAACACCATGAAAAGCCTGGCTCTATCTTTTTGTTGTCCTCTTCTTCAGAATTTGTGTCAGTTGTCAGTAAAACATTTGTCTCAGTCAGCAACATGTCTTGGTTAGTGAATATCAGATCCAACTGTGCATCACCCTTGTTTGCCACAACAAGTGCTTTGATGAATCAATTATCCTTGACACACACCAAGAATTTCCTTAACTGCTTGCATCCCACCATGTTGCTACTCCAACAAGGATCTGCAATTTATATAGTTACTGGAGTAATTTAAGAAAGGCTTCTCTGCAAAGCTGTTCTCTAGTCAGCTGGCTCCCAGCATGTATTGGTGCATAAGGTTATTTCTCCCCATGTGCAGGGCTTTCATTTCCCTCAAAGTGCATGAGGTTCCTCTTTGCAGATTTCTCTAGCCTCTCAAAGTCCTTTTGAATGGCAGCACAAACAACCACTTGGTGTATCGGCCACTCTTCACAGGCTTGTTTAATCTATGAGCTAGTGGAGGGTGTGCTCTGTCCCACTACCCAGCTCACTGCTAAACAGGGTTGGACCCATTACCAGTGCCTGGGGCACACTGCTAGTGAACAGCCTCCAGCAGAGCTTTGTGGTCCAGATCACAACCCTTCTGAACCTTGTGATGCCTTAAAAAGGTCATCCTGGAAACAGAGACTAGACAGGGTAAGGGAATAAAGGTGATATTTATTTTAAAAAAAGGCCTTCGAAGATACACCCTGGGCAGGCCAAAGACTACACCCAAGATGGACGGCAAGTCACGAGTTCTTCCCACTGTTACAGGTTTGGTCNCCAGTTCAGCCAGTTTTCAGTACACTGTGCACTTAACTAGCCTGTGTTGGGATGTGTGGTTGGTTGACTGTGCCTCGATGCCAGGTGTCCACCAAAGCCACTGTGTTGCTCCCCTCCTCAGCTGGGTAGGGGAGAGAAAATAAAACAAAATGCTTGTGGGTTGAGATAAAGGCTGGGAGAGTTCTCTTACCAGTTGTTCTCATGGGCAAAACTGACTCAGCTTGGGGAAATTAATTGAATTTATTGCCAGTCAAATCAGAGTAGGGTAATGAGAAATAAACCCAAATCTTAAAAACACCTTCCCCCCACCCTGCCCTTCTTCCCAGACTCCACTTCTGATTTTCTCTCCCTCTGACCCCTCAGAGGTGCAGGGCAATGGGGGCTGTGGTCAGTTCATCATGTGTTGTCTCTGCCATTCCTTCCTCCTCAGGGGGAGGACTTCCCCGACTCTTCCCCTGCTCCAGTGTAGGATCCCTCTCACAGGAGACAGACCTCCATGAACTTTTCCAGCATGAGTCCTTCCCATGGACAGCAGTTCTTCATGAATTGTTCCAGCATGGATCTCTTTCCATGGGGTGCAGTCCCTCAGGAAAAGGGGTCTCCAGTGTGGGTCCCCTGCAGGGTCACAAGTCCTGCCAGCAAACCTGCTCCAGCATGGACTCCTCTCTCCACGAGTCCACAGGTTCTGCCAGGAGCCTGCTCCAGCTCGGCCTTCCTGTAGGGTAACAGCCTCCCTCAGGTACCTCCCTGATCTGGTGTGATCTCCACGGGCTGCAGGTGGGTCTCTGCTCCACCATGGGCCTCCACGGGCTGCAGGGGGACAATTGCCTGGCTGCGGTCTGCACCATGGGCTGCAGGGGAACCTGGAGCACCTCCTCACCCCTCCTTCCCCACTGGCTTTGGTGTTTGCAGGGGTGTCTCTCTCATTTACTCCCGCTCCTCTCTCTGACTGTGGTAGCACAGGTGTTGTTTCTCCTTCTCAAATACCTTATCCCGGAGGTGCTGCTGCCATCACTGACAGACTCAGCCTGGGCTGGTGGCAGGTCTGTCCTGGAGCTGGCTGGCCTTGTCTGTTGGACACAGGGGAAGCTTCGGGAAGCTTCTTACAGAAGCCACCCCTGTAGCCCCCCTGCTACTGAAACCTGGCCACACAAACCCAATATAGGATATTTCGGGAGGCAGCGCTGAAAGCTTTGCTAAAGGCAAGGTAAACAACATCCACTGATCTCCCCACACCCACCAAACTTGTCATCTCATTGGAAAAGGTTGGTTAAGCATGACTTTCCCCTCATAAATCCGTGCTGAGTGCTCCCAGTCACCTTGTTCTTTTTCATCTGCCTGGAAATGGTTTCTGGAATTAGTTGCTCCATCACTATCTTGGTTAGATTGACAGATCTGTATCTCCCTGGGCCCTTCTTGTTGCCCTTCTGGAGGATGGGAGTGACATTTGCTGTCTTCCAGTCTCAAGAAGCTCCTCTGATCATCACAGACTTTCAAAGGGTATTGAGAGTGGCCTCACAACTATGGCATTATCATAACATCAGCTGTTATGAAGTGTGTCATAACAGGGGAGAGCTGTCCTGGCTCTCGCTTTTCTCTCTCTGTTATTTGCTCTTTGACTATGGGCTTTTTAGACAATACTTTCAATACTTTTTGAGGTGGTTGTAAGACTTGGAAATGGATTGTTTTTAAAAAAATGAAATCTAAAATAATGTCAGAACTGTAAGCAATCAAGCAAAAGGAGTTTCAAACTCTGTGTCATGTATCTTGATAGTTGATGAAAACTTGAGTTCTGACATTTCTACTGCTTCACAAGCCAAATATAAGACTTCTCATTCACCCAAAGTGGAAATTAATCTTTAGCACTTTTATAATCTTTTCTCATCATTAAAACATCTGTTATTCCGACATAATATTTAATGAGTTCACAGTAAAAATTGCATTCTAAATACTTTGAGATGTGATACTTAGACACTGCCTTTTATTCAGATCTTTTTGAACAGTTTAAAAAGTAATCATATTTTATTGTGCTAACTGCTCTCTTTGAGCTCATCTAAATGGTAATAAGGGAGAAAATGAATGAATTTTTTTCATTAATTTTTCATGGTTTCCCTAAGTATTGAACCATTTCCCTTTAAAACTTTTCTATTGATTTGTGCACTCATTTCTGTGGATCATCACCATCCGTGTATTGAATTTATTATCTTTGCAAAGCAGCTTTTTCTTAGAGGAAAGTCTTAAAACTTCCTGGACTTTTCATATTGGTGAAGAGCAAAGCTGACTTTTAGCTTCCTCTCTGACATCATCTTCCTGTAAAATCTTCTTTCTCAGATTTCTAAGATAAAACATTTACCATGCCTAATTTTGTACCATGTACCTTGCTAGCTCTAATGCTAGAGAAATTCTTCTGATTTTTAGCATCTCCGGTCCACTTAACTGCTAAATTACCACTTCATTAAATCCTTTGCTCTTTGAGTCAGAACCATGGCAATCTGTGGCAATACCCATCCAATTTTGAAAGCTGTTTTTAAGAAGCAGTCTGAGATGGTATCTCAGAGATGCAACACACATTTTCTTTTCTCACAAGGAATAATAACTAATATACCAGTCTAAAATATCAACAGTGTTAATTATGAAGTAATTATGATTGCCAAGCTCATTCAGCACCATTTCTGGCAGAACACCTTTCAATAGCTGCCTCCCAAATTAGCAACATTCCTGACTCTCCTGACTACACAGCATAGCTGTGCGTTTTCCAAATGAAATCATTACAAACAGTGTAGCATTGTGGCCCTTGGTAGGCCTCTGGAAGGGGTTTTGCTCCGGTGGAAGGAGAAGAGTAGAGGCTGACGACAAAATTCTTTTTGAAAAATCTATTTTTGTCAGCTTGCTGAAGAGCCAATTTCAGAACAAGGCGAAAGGCTTGCTTCAAAGCTGACCTTTCTGAGATGAGATGTCACGGCTCATAGGGGAGCACAGATGCTTTGCAGCTGCAGCATGGGTTTACAGGAACTACTGGGACTTCTACAGGAAAGCAAGAGCCAAAAAAAGAGTAAACTGTTGTTTATATATCTATATGTGTGTATGTATATATCACCTGGACTTAGTGAGAATATCACCAAGCTGTAAGGAGAGATCTCCACAGGCAGCAGAAGGAAGAAAGCATACCTGTGAAAGCCTCATATGGATACTGAAGTGACAATACTCTTGCATATGAGGCAATGCAACCCAGAGCAGAATCATGTAAAAACAGGTTCCTGCAGTTCAGCAATGTCACTAGACACCACCTGGGAGGCAGCAACTGACTGTTCACGTACCCACATTCAGTTCATAACCTTTGGCACCAGAGAGACTTAAACCAATGCACTGACCGCCACAACTGTGATAAGCTAAAAATGGGTTTATGGTCTGTTGTGAAGCGTTGAATGACGAGTGATGCATTACTGATCAAGTGAACTCAATCACTTTCTGGTAGGTGACACGCCCATGGTGAAGTGTCAGGCAAAAAAAAAATAAAAATCTTTAAATCTTCAAACCAAAACATTCTCATGGACTTTCCAGAACATTTTTATCCTTTGTGGAAGAACAGCTTCACAGACCATTTATAATTGCACTGAAACCTGAGGGATTTATTAATATAGAAATTGAGTTAGGTACAAATAGCTTAGCATATATTTTGGATTCTTTCCTATTCTAGACAATTTGGAACCTGATAGATTAAATTAACAATGAGGAATGACAGAAGAAACTATCTTAAATCACTATGGGAATTCAGTTACTAAAATGATGTATCAGTCTTATGAAAATGTGAATAATAAGGGGAGCAGCCTCTGAGACAGTTGCAAGTAACTCTGGGGCTATGATTTTTTCACCATTTAACTTCTTCAGAACATTTGATTTGACCTTGGGATTCTGTCACATTTGAAATATTTGTGCCCACAGTTCAGGTGATAAATATCATTCTTTCAAAATTTATTTAAATTAAAGCGTTTGGATAAATGTGAAATATCATGTTAATACAGTATTTCAAATATGTTTTATGTCATGGCTGTTTACTGATAAAGAAATCGAGGAAACTTGGAGCTATAAAAAGAAAATGTTTAAAACTATTTTAAAAATCAAATTGAAAAATCTTAAATATCAGTTGGTATTCAGTTGGTAAAGAAAACTAAATTTCCAGGGAACTTACAGGCTTTCTGAATACTAAAAAAAACCCCCCAAAAAGTAAGCACTACAGGAAACTGTGTCTAGCAGATGCGTTGTATTAATTGGATTAAATTGGGTGAATGGGCAAACAGAATCTGTACTCTAGATTACAAGGATAAGTAATGATAAATATCCTAGTTTTCCCTGAACAGTTTAAACAATGTCTAATATCTTGATATTGAAAAGTAATAGGAGCTAGGTACATTTGTAGTGTACCTGCAGTGTACACTGCTCCTTCACTGTCTGCAGCTAAATTGAAATGTGCAGTCTACATTTATAGAATTTTCACTGAGTGCACAACCTGGTTCTTGGAGCAGATGGGATAGAATTTCTCATAACCTTCCTTTTCATCATGTAGAGAGTCCTGGCCAGGACTAAAGAATCCTTTGTACTTTACAGCAGAGAATCTCACAAATATATGCTCGCATTTTAAACTATTTTAGAAAAGGCCTGATGCAGCTTGCTGAAAGTGAAGGCATGGCAAAGTTGCAGCTTTTGCCTGTTCAGTGGTTCTGCACCTTCAAATAGGCCATCTTAATTTCTTAAGCTTAAAGTGGCATTGCCTGGTGCCACGCTGGGAACTAGCAGTGCTGAACTGCCCAGCACGCTTTTTGCGGGGCTGCCAGCATAGCCTCGTGATACAGCAGAGTTCTGCTGAGAGCAAGTCCTTTGCAAATGCATACCCTGACTCCTGTCCCTTCTGGACCACAAGACTTTTTTCCCCTGGTCCTAAGCCATCACAATTAATAAGCACAGCAGTACATATAACAGGAGTGCAATTTGCAGCCTGCCAGGCTCGATGTTTTACAGTCCAGTGACAAGTACATGGCATGTTTATAAGGGCATGGCACAGGCTCTGAGCACAGACATCACTGGGTAACTGAGAAGACTGCATAACAAAGAAGAGGACAATTTGGGACCAAACTGTAAAACAAGGACCATGGCAGAAAGCATCTTGGCAGAAGACACCCACATTTCCCCACGGAAAGAATTTGCTGGCTTGGTCCAAGTCAGAGCTGTGCGGATGACCAGAATATTAAGTGTCCAAACTGAAACAGGGAGTGAATAAACTTGGCAAACAGATTTGAACAATTATACAAATAATCTTAATTTTGAATGCTAGACCTCCCAGGCTATGTAAGCTTGGACTCCTGAGCGTACCTTGATCTGGAGAGAGAGGCGAAGGCTTGTGCACCTGTTATGATTCTAAACCAAGGTCAGTTCTGCTCAAGTCTTCATGGACGCAGAAAATTAAGCATGCTCAAGACCTAGGCCCTATGTCCTCAGAAGGTTTTCAACTCACAACTAACTTTTGATGCTGCAAGTGGCATTTTGGCATAATTATCAGTTGTCATTTAGGAAGGAGGAACACTAACTTTCTGTGCTTTCCTTGTTGGAAGAGGGTTGAACCACACCCTTTACATTCCAGGGAGCTCGTATCTTCATTTCAAGGATCTTGAAGTGCTCACCCTCCACAGATATGTGTACAAGAGTCATGATATTAAAGAGAGAAAGAAAATTTTCTTAAAAAATGGAACATGACTCAGGCAAAAAGAAAATTCTTTCTTGGAGAGAACTGTGGGTTGCACTTGTTAAACTATTGTTATAAGACATCATACCTTTAAGTACAAAATCTCCTATGAAAGAAAATGAAAAACACAGATAAACAAGAGTAAGATGTTTGAGAAATCCCAACACCTCGTGGATTATCCTTCCCTCAAGAACTGGAGGAAGTTATGGAGATTTAAGAGGACTTTCTTTTAATCCTAATCAAAGACAGGTGTGTTTTCATCATTGCTTTCTGATATCATTGCATCATGATATTTCATCCCTCTCACCTTTCTTCATCCATTACATTAGTATTTCTATCAATTTTACATAAACAAAATATGCTTAATTAGATTATTGTCACAGTGAACCAGCCATGAAAAACCTTATTGTGAGAATTATTAAAAGGTAGTCTGACTTTTTAAAATAACAATAAATTATCTTTTTTTAACTTTTAATGAGCATAGAAGTCAGATGAAATTCATTCACATGCTGCAAAAGCCAATTCTGATAATAATTAGGATTTTGATTTGCTTTATTTGCATGCATCCTCTCATCTGGAAACATTCCAATGGACTGATTAATTTACTATAAAAATCTAATCTGGAATAGTCATGGAAGGAATTATAAAAATAAAGCTAACCTTCGTGCCCTCATGTAACATTAATTACAGTTGAAATACACCAGTTATGCCTATTAACATGTAAAAATTTAATCATTCAAAAATCCTTGTGCATTGCAACATTTTGAACTCAATCATTATTTTCAACATAGAAAATTTTAGACAAATCTTTCTATGTTGAGAGTAATGAAAAGCAGTTCCATGCCCAAGGCAGGAATCACAAAGTTGGTACATTTTTCTCATATGAACTATTTAATCTCTTAAGCTTAGAAATCACTTGAGAAAACAGTTATGAGTATAGCAACTACCTTTGTCAGTTCATGCATTTTGGATGAAATTAAACATATTAGGGTATGTATCTTCAAAACCCCTTCAAAATGGAAATGTTCTGCAAGTTTTCTGGTTAGAAACAAGTACATCACTAGGGATATATATTAAAAAAATGTAGTGAATGAATGCCTCTTTCTGTTCTGCTCACGTATGCAGCTTTTGCTGCAGTCATTAAATGGTACCATAAGTCTTCTTTCCTTCCTTCCTTCTGCTTTCTGTCTCATGGGAGAGGGGAGTGGGTGAGGGCCTGGATGGGTGTTTGGCTGCTGGGTTAATCCAACACAGTAGGCAGAGAGCCAGTGCAGCTCAGCACACTGGAAGTGTGCACACTGAACTGCAGTCTGTATCCCAAACTCTTGCATAAACAGCTTCCAGCTTTCCCTGTTAAACTGTATCACTGACAAGGGTTTTTCTTGGCTGAACCAGAGTTCTGTGCTTTCTTTTCCAGTTGTGCCTGGAGATGCTGCTTGCAGGGGAGTAAAGAATATTTACATATATAAGGCTGATACATATGATCTGTTCCTGTCCCAGGTGGCCCCTGGGGCCCTTTAGTGTTCTTTCCCATGAAAAGGCAGAAAAGTTGGGTATTAAGAAAATTGATTTACAGCCTTTTACACCTGTGGTTATATACCAAATCAGCCAATTATTTCACTACAGGAAATACCTCAGGAGTGACCTACTATCATATGGACTTATGCCATAGCACTAAATTTGCCAACTTTATTTTGGTTTGCAGACAGCCATATTCTGGGCTGCATCAAAAAAAAGCATAACCAGAAGAGGTGAGAATCTACCTGGAGTTCTGTGTGCAGCTCTGGAGATCCCAACATCAGTACATGGACCTGCTGGATTGAGTCAAGAGGAGGGCCACAAATATGCTTGGAGGCCTGGAGTACCTCTCCTATGAACACAGGCTGAGAGAGATGGGGTTGTTCAGCCTGGAAAAGAGAAGATTCCAGAGAGACCTTATAGCAGTCTTCCAGTAGCTGAAGGGGGTCTGAAGAAAGAGGGAGTTTTTACAAGGGCATGGAGTGACAGGACAAGGAGGAACGGCTTCAAGCAAAAAGAGAGTAGGTTTGGATTGGATATTAAAAGAAATTCTTCACTCTGAGGGTGGTGAGGCACTGGAACAGTTGCCCAGAGAAGCTGTGGATGTCCCATCCCTGGAAGTGTTTTAAGGCCAGGCTGGATGGGGCTTTGATCAACCTGGTCTAGTGGAAGGTTTCCCTGCCCATGGCAGGGGAGTTGGAACTAGATGATCTTTAAAGTCTCTTCCAACACAAACCATTCAATGATTCCATGATTTTATGACTATGACTCTGAAGACAAACTGCAAGCACATCACAATGATTTAGTGATACACACACTCTAATAGTGTCTTCTGTTTGGAATATCTGCTTCTGTAAATTACTTAAAGATTTTACGTTATGGTATCTCTATTTCAATTAGTATATTGCTGATTAAATTTTAGTGCCAACAGAAAAGAAGAGCTTTATGTTTGTTGTTCTCTGGGTAGCACTTCAGGTTGAAATATGCTATAAAAATTGTGCTGAGGTTTTCAGGCCAAAAAAGGAGACAGAAATAACAAAAAAAGGGAAATCCTGCCAGTCTGAATTTAGCAACACTCTTTGATCAACTGCTGTCATCAACATACAAATTTTAATTCAGAGCTTTGAAAGCTCTTCTGAAATTCTACTATATAAAGTGAAAATTGACTAGAACTATTAGTTCAGTTATTGATTTTCAAGTATATAAGAAAATGTAAAATTCTCAAAAATGAAGAGTTAAGTCCCATTACTAGTGTCTGCTGGTGAGAAAGTGGTTGTTTCAATAACTATATAAGCTGGGCAGGGAGAACTAAATGTTGAAAGAGTCAGAACAAACTTCATATAACAATGGCTGCTGCAGGGGTGCACTAGAGCCAGTCTCCCAGGTACCTCCAGCCAGCACAGTTTTCCTTTTAGGTTCTTCCTAAGTGCACTAAACTATTTGTTCTCTGAAATCTTGTGCTGCTGTTGTTAGGATTTGGGTGGCTCCAAGAGTCACGTGGGCAGGAAGGAGTCCATACCCCTGCATCCTCTAACAGGGATCTGCTCCTTTTCAACACACAGGGTCAGCTGCATAATAATGTTACTGAATTAACAATACATTTTCATGTATCAAATTGATACACAACAGGTCCTTAGAAACCAGTTAGAGATTGTTATTTAGACACAGCATTTGTTTTATTGTGATGTCATAACTAATGCTTTAGCAGAACATATCTGTTCTCTAGGGTGACAACCTTGGTAGAAAAAAAAGTATCTGGTGTATGGTTCACACATCCCCTGCCCCCAAGGTATTCTGGAAAATGCTTATGCCATTCTGGGAGATAATATGTTTCAAAATTAAAACCTAAGTAAGAAAAAAAGTATAAGTATCATATTAGGACATAAATAAATAAACATTATATGTGAATACACGAAAGTGGTGCAACAGTTTTTTGAGCAAGTTCTGGTCAAATCAAACTGTACAAATATGAGTTATACACTTTTTTTTTGTTCTTCAGAAGAAAATCCTTATTTTTCCTCTTGAAATGCCAAGGGAGATAATTATTTTGCTAGTCCACCTGAAGCGAGCTCGAAGTTGAAGAACTGAACAGAAATGCACCTGTGGTTCCTGCCCCAGTGCTGGAGCACCTGGCTGGGAAAGGAGGTGACGGCTCTCTTGCGATCGCAGCACTCCTCCTGCTGGTGAGAAACCACCCGAGCGGGATGCAGTCCTGGGCACAGCCTGGGCCAGAATGATGGTGCGGGAGCCAACTTTCAAGAAGGCTGGGAGTAATGGCCTCATCAGGGAGATTGAAGCTGGGAGAAATCCAAAGGGTGTGGGGAAATGGGGATAAAATGAAAAAGACTTAGGCAGAAATGAGAGGAGTGCCTTAAACAGGAAGAGGTCATGGCCCAGAGGAAAGTAACACCAAAGGAAAAAGGTACAGAAAGGCTGTATAAGAGTTGAGATCTCTAATCAGTATAACTCCAGTCTGTCAAAACAGGTGTAAAGTCCACTGATTGAGCCTGCCTTTTCAGTGGTTAACTCAAAAAAAGAGAAAAATAATTTTTTTCATGCCAGTCACTCTTTTGGGACAATTAAAAAGAACCTCTGAAAAAAATCTAAAATTCCAAATCTGTTGTCACACAAGTTACTAAAGAGATACCACAATTCAGATACTAGAAAAGAAATTTCACAGTGAAGCTGTTTTAACAGTAGAACAGCTTGCCAAGTGAGATGGTGAAATTTCCATCATTAAAGATGTCGAAGATGTCCTTGTTTGGACATGGCCGTGAGCTACCTGTTTTATCTTGAACAGTGCACTTGCTTGAAGCAGAAGGCTTGATGGAAGACCAGCAGATGTCTCTTCCAATCTACATCATGCTGTGAATGTAATATGCATTTTCTGGGGGAGCTTCCAGTTTCTATTCGAAGAGAAGAAAATCCAAAATCTGCATGCACCACAATGAAGCAGACAAAAGTTTGTCTTAGTTCTGGCATGTCTTATCTTCACAGCCTTGGTTTGATAGCTTCTAGTAAGAATTCTTTTAGACCCTTTTCAGTCGCAGCCTTACACTTCTCAAAGCCACAAGATCTATGCTTTATTAAGGTGTTGGGCTGACTCGGGGCTGTGCAGCGGAAAAGGCAGCGTTCTCAAGACCGTGTTCTGATTCATTGCAGCTACTCAAGTCAGCAAGGAAAGCTTTGTCGGAAGAAAAGAAGTTTTGCTGAGGCCTGGAGAAATAGATCTTATCCATGCCAGCCTCTCTGACCTCAACACACTGCCTACTCAGGGTAAATTTTTGACAAATGCTTTCCTAGTTTTCGATATATACAGCTTCCCATCCAGGATCTATTTTATGGAAGTGCTGGGCACGGGACAACAAAGGAAAAGCATCTAACAGTTTTCACACAAGCGGAGATTAAGTGAATTTAGGACCACTCAATACAGAAAAGAAATAATTGTGTGAGACAGCATGACAATATCTATAAAGCCATGATGCCCTAAAAAAAGCAAATAGGGAATAATTCACTATTTTCTATGAGAACTATAGTAAAGATCAAAAGAAATTACCAAGCTGCAGATCAGAAACAAGCAAAGGACTTCTTCCACAAAAAAGTGTAATTAAACTATATTCTTTACCCCAGAAAGCATCCCAGAAAGCCATACATGCCCAAAATATAAATGATTCATAAAAGTGATCAGACAAATCCAGAGAAGGTCATCCATCGAAGGTTATTACAACGAAAAAGGCAGATATAACCTTTGACTTGGGAAGTCCCTCAAAGAAGTGGTTTAGTGTGAGAACATCCATTTTGCCTGTTGACTTCAGTGCACCCATGCTAAGTTTTGTCATCTGTTCACAAGCGACTACACAAACAGGCTGGGCCAATAGCAACTGACATGTGCCTAACAAATAGCAGTGTTGTCTGCTTTGACCAGATGCAAAGATAGATCCTATGATTTAAGTGCCCTTTCACTTTACACAAAGGATATGACATGTTGCAAAACACTCTTTGTGTATTGCCATGAATTCAGTCATACTGAAGCCCAGGCCTTGGAGTCCTGGAGCAGAGCCAGATAAAATGTCAAGAGAATTACATGAGGAAATGTGTTATCAAAATAGAAGTACCAGATTTGGGGGATTGAATTTACCACTGCATCCAAAGCATTTCCTGCTCTTTCTTTTACTGAAGTTACAACTTGGGTTTGTCTTTTCTATTTACAGTGTTATAACTGAGCGATAATGAAACATGTGGTTTGTTTTCGCATAACAAGTGTGTTTCCTAGTATTTGATGGAACAGTATCACTCTGTACTAGCCCTGTTCTTATTCTCCTTCCCCAAACTTTCAGTTCTGGCTGCTGATGTATGTGAAACACATTTTTGCATTCACACTTGGAACAGTAACTGTCAGTTTTACTGAGGGTTTTCCATTACCGCTTAAGTCAAAAATTTACTAGCATTGCAAAGAAACAATTAAAATGCCTTTTCTCTTATATTCTGGGGCGGCAGAAGTATTGTTTTGCCTAAGAAACCAGGGCTTTCTGCAAGTGCAAAAGCTGTTGCAATTTCAATATATTGAAGTTTAAAAATTCCCATACTTAGTATAAATGACTTGGTATTTTGATATCACGTTCAGTGCTCTTGCTGCTACTTTGAACCATTGCATTGCACTGTCTCCCCAGCTCAGCAGCAATATTCCTCTTGAAGTTCCTCAGGGATAACTGGGCTGTAGGGATTAATGAAACCAGAATGTCTGGGACCTAACAGCTGCAGAAAGAATCTAGAGGGAGTTCTTGTCTCCTCTCTGAGATATAAGGACTGCTTTTAAAAGAGGGTGGAACTATGGATAGATGCTCAATGTCCCTCTGATTAAAAGGTAATGAGAATTGAAAATCTAACAAAGGACCAAAAATGAATCCCAGGAGGTGCCCTTTTACATTTTTGGACTCACATATCTTCTTGTGAGTCTAGCTCTAGGTGACAAAAGGGCTCATCTCTGACACTGGCTGTTCAAAAGCTCACAGAGGCAACACACTGGAGACATGCACCCCCCACACACACAGGGGTAGTTCAGACCTATAGCAAACCAGCCATGGTAATCAGCACGTCAATGACATCCCATCGTGCTGCTGACTGCAGTGCTGCTTCTCATGCTGTGCTTTGCTCCCTGGCAATCTCCTCCAAATGCCAGTGCCTCCAAAGAATCTGCTGGATGTTCCCAGCTCACTTATTTCATAGGGCCACAGGCCAGTAGAGAGCCCTGTCTAAAGCTGTGTAGGAAAATTTTCTTCTCTTCACTGGAGCAAAGGTGACATATTCTGAAGCTTTTCAGACAGCTGTTACACGTGCAGGATTCAGAAAAGCCAAAGCCTGGTCATATTGGTGGTCTCACACAGGGCAGACAAGACCATGGCGGACTAAAGGATGCTGCCTCATTCTGGCATGGATGTGAACCCGGGCATAACTGTACAGGGTATTCTCTGCAGAGTGTTTCTCATGCTACCTCCTGGAACCCAGAGAACGCATCCCAGAGTCCTGAAGGAATTGCCTCATGTAGTTGCCAAGCCACTTTCCATGATATTCAAAAAGTCATGGTGGTCAGAGGAAGTCCCAGGTGACTGGAAAAAGGGAAACACATTTTTAAGAAGGGAAGGCATCCCAGATCCTCCCAGAAGCTGTGCTAAAGCACATGGAGGACAGTGAGGTGGTTCGAGACAGACAGCATGGCTTTGCTAAGGGAAAATTCTGTCTGAGCAAACTCATGGCTTTCTGTGGTGGAGTGACTCCGTCAGTGAACAAGAGAAGACCCACAGGAGTCATTGCTCTGGTCTTCTGTAAAGCCTCTGACACGGTTCCCCACAAAATCCTTCTCTCCAGACTGGAGAGTCACATCCAGAAGGTAGGAGTCAATGGCTCAGAGTCCCAGTGGGCATCAGTGACAAGGGATGTCCCTCGAGGTTTCATATTGGGACCAGTGTTATTTAATATCTTCATTAATGTAATAGAAGAAGGGATTGAGTGCACCCTCAGCAAATTTGCAGATGACAGCAAGCTGAGTGGCACAATTGCCACACCTGAGGGATGGGATGGCATCCAGAGGGACCTGGATAAGCTCAAGAAGTGAGTGTGTGGGAATCTCATGAGGTCCAACAAGACCAAAAGCAAGGTCCTGCAACTGGGTCTGGGCAACCCCAGTACCAGCACAGGCTGGGGGATGAACAGATGGAGAGCAGCCCTCCCGAGAAGGACTTGGGGGTGCTGGTGGGTGAGAGGCTGGACATGACCCAGCCATGGGCACTCACAGCCCAGAAAGCCAAACGTGTCCTGGGCTGCATCCAAAGCAGCATGGGCAGCAGGGGAGGGAGGGGATTCTGCCCCTCTGCTCTGCTCTGGTGAGACCCCACCTGCAGTGCTGCATCCAGCTCTGGGGTCCCAGCACAGGACGTGATGGAATGAGCCCAGCAGAGGCTACCAAGATGAATAGAGGGATGAAGCACCTCTCCCATGAGGAAAGGTTGAGAGAATTAGGAATGCTCAGTCTGGAAAAGAGAAGGCTTTGTGGTGACTTAATTGTGGCCTTCCAGTAACTGAAGGGAACTTACAAGAAAGATGGGGCAAGACTATTTATGAGAGTATGTAGTGACAGGACAAGGGAGGAAAGACTCCCTGTAGGTTTAGACTAGACATTAGGAAAATTTCTTTGCTGTGAGAGTGGTGAGGGACCAGAACAGGTTGCCCAGAATAGGTTGCCCAGAGAGATGCCCCATCCCTGGAAGTGTTCAAGGCCAGGCTGGGTAGAGCTCTGAGCAACCTGGTCGAGTGGAAGGTGTCCCTGGCCACAGCAGTGGCGTTGGAACTAGATGATCTTCAAGGTCCCCTTCCAAACCAAACTATTCTACGATTCTGCGATTCTATGATATATTGCATTTTGTCTATTTAATTAAACTGTAATTAAGACAGACAGTAAACAAAAGAATTATGCTAACAGCAGGAACGAGACAAAGTAGCTCCATGTTAAAAACAATTGAAAACAGATACTCTTTTTGGTAGACTGTAGCCTAGGCAGCAAACTGTTGATTGTAACACATTTTCTATTATTCTGTGAATTATCTGAATCTACAAGAGAATGAAATGTGATCCTCTAGTCTGTGAGCAGAAGCTCTCAGGAGGAAAACTACTTGGATTCCAATTTCTTATACAAAGAATACTTGCTTTAAAATACTTAAACTTTTATCAGAGCAGCTATTTGAAACCAGGTGAGCAATGTGAACAAGAAGAGCAACTGCTATTCTCTGTAGATTGACAATAAGTATATTAAACTGTCTTTTGATGTGATCAGAACTCCTTTCTTAAAACCACTGTTATCCCCTTAACATGATAGATGTGCCTTCCTCAAGGAAGGCTTAAGACCAGGAGAAGCCAAAAATCCTGACTTCAGTGCACCATTGAAGAGTTAATTGACTCTGCACTTTCAGAGCTGGTTCTGCAAGTGCCAGCCCTTAGATTATACCAGTTCCTGCTGCCTAGAGGGTGGCACAGGAGAAAATCTCCTCAGGAAGAGTGCTGAGTCCTACTTATGCTTCTTCCAACCTAAATGAGTCCTTTGGACGATTATGAGTTAAACTCAAATGATGAGTAAATCTGACTGTTAAAATATTGTAGAAAGTTAAGATGAAGCTAATAGAGAAGTTCAGGGATCAGAGCAGTTCAGCCTATTGTCCTGGAGATAGCAGGGCTTCCTGAAGAGTTTGTCAGAACTGGGCTTAACTGCTTATGGCACACATTTCCAGAGCCTAATTCCCCATTAACCAGAGAAAAAAGGCAATGAAAAGAACCATTAGAGACTGAAAAAAAAATAACCATGGCCTCAGGCACAGAAAAACTGTGTGGCTCTGAGACATAACTCTGTCTCTGAAGCTCCAGAGCTGCCAATAAGCTAAAATAAGCTAAATTAGAGCTTTTGTAGTTCAAGAAAACAAAATTATATGCCATTTTGAGAGATTTTTTGTTAAATGGATAAGCTGTCTTCTATCAATATTGTCTGTGTCTAAACCAACATAAACAGCATGTAGAGCCCCAAATGTTGGCTAAGTACTTAGGTCTACTAAAGTTAATATTATGGACCAAATGTTTCACTTGATGCAATTATAACACCTGATGGAAGTTCACAGATCAGTAAAATGTTACTGCGTTTCAAAGACACAAGGCAAAAAGTAATTCTCTAAGAAACATTTTACTTTGGGAAAAATATATTAAGACACCCTGCTCCCAGTGCAGAAATAAATACATAAAGACAGACAGACATATTCTGTTTTATTGTCACTAATTACTTATGGCTTATTTTGGAATTCTACAGAATATTTTCTGAGGACCAATTTATACACAAATATATGAAGTATGCAAACACAATCTAAAATGCAAGAGCTTTCAAGATAGCTTTAAACAGCACCCCTTCCCTTTTGCCTGGTGATTAAAAGTAAAGCAGAAGTTAATACACATGAATATATAGCCTGCTCTTTCACATATGTTTAGATTCTTCCTAGAGAGATCTGGGGTGAGATGGAAAATTTACCGAAATCCACATCATTGTCTGAAGTTTAAAACTGAGCAACCCACATCATAACAGAGCAAGCAAAACTGCTACATGTTTTATATTAAGTAAGTTGTTTTGTGGCAAACTCTTCAGTTAAAGAAACTGAGGAATGGCTGACCTTTTTAAAAGACTTTTTGGTTACAGTTGCTGATTTCTCAGACTAATTGTGCATATTGAAATCTAAGGTCTTCTCCATTTCTATGGACCTTCACTCAGGCATCCAAAAAACGAACAAGTACATTTAAAGGAAACTAACAAGTATATTCAAAGGAATACACTGAAACAAACAACAAAACCCCCCACAGAAAACCAACAACAAAAACCTCCCAACAAAACAACAAACCGCTTGTGGCATTCTTTCTGGGATAAAAGCTGCTAATTATCGACATGCATAAATGGACATCTATTCAAATCGGGTACAAATACATCACATTAGTATGCCTTACTTATTTAATGCAAGTTGTAGATAAAATGGACACTGTAGTGACCAAGCCAACACTTCCTTAAGGGCTTCTGACTGTTCTCCAAAAATGAATTAACTAACACTGAAGAATAAAGTCTCACATCAAAGTGAGATTTTTAACTCAATACTGAATTGATATTTAGGTTTTCTCTCCTTTAATCAAGAGGATTCTGGTTTTATTACCCTTCACCTTCAGCTCCTAAGTATTTGCTATCAGATTTTGCCACTTCTGCAGTATGAGAGTGTTTACAGATAGAGCTTGTATGAAATGCTCTGACAAAAAAAGTAAATTTCACATGAAACACAACAGAAAGACAATCAGTGCTATCTTAGAAAAATGTTTGTTGTAGTAGAGGGTGACACCAGCAATTGTTTCAGTGCTTGTGTCTTAGCTATCAGCAGTGCCCATGACTTGACTTATCTACGTAACCAGAGGCTCAGTTCAGGCATACAGAGTCAGACGGGTTTGTTATAATCAGTAAGACTACGTGATAGCACAGAATCATATTCTTTTGGAACAATAAAAAAGGATGTGGGTCTGGCTATAGGAATACCTCAACATGAATATGAAATCACAGAATAACTACTGGACTGTGAGCAAATATATACAAATGCTTTTCTTCAAAACTATCTTGCCTTCTCTTCTCACTTGATTACCTGCTTGAAACACAGATGACTTCTTACCCCACCAGATGTAGTTTTCAGAGGATGAACAATCTTGTGTTTAGTGAAAGTGCTTGTGGCCAAAATCCTGTGAGTGACACAGAGTCATAGAGGAAGGGAAACTTTTCCTTCCATCCACTTGTAATTTTCCTTCTTCCAGCATGACTATTGTCTTCACTCCTTTCTTTACACCCCTTTGGGCAGAGTAACACAACAACTGGATTCCCTGAGCCTCTCTTTAAGCTAAACAATCAAATTCCCAGCTTCTCACTGTATATCATGTGCTCCAGCCCCACAGCCATCTCAGTCTGGCCCCCTGATAGATTCACTGCGGTTCTGTTGTGCTTCAAAGTCTATAGCAGCCATCGCCTTTTGATTTATTTGTGTCCCTTCCACTATCCAGCTGTGCAACTCTGAGAAGACCAAACCACAATAATTTTTCTTTTTCTCTTGCCACTTTGTTAACTATGTCCTTTAGGGATATGAATGCTTCCAAATAGGAATTGCTTCTACCACTTGTATGTACCAAGTATGTTCCAAACACATCAGGATTCTGATTTCTCTTGGCTTCTGGGCATTGCTACAATAGAAAAAACAATAATACTTACCCACAGTAAGCACAGAGGAAAAAATATTTCAACAGGACAAAAAGACAAAGACTTAACCACAAATAAAAGCCAAAGTATGAAATGAGGAATGATGATTTTTTGTTGAGCCCAGATGGTTATTTCACAGAGTAAAAGCAGAAGTCTGTAGAGGCTGCAAAACCCACCCGCTTTTGCTTCACTGTCTGGAGCTGCCATCATTGTACCTCCCACAGTCACTGGACAAATGTGTAGGTCTTGGGAATCACATCTCCCAACTCCTTTACCCTGGAGTGCTCTCTGCAGGATGGGTTTCACCAGAGTCTCTCTCTCTGGTTTTATGCCAGCTGATCTTCCTTGAAATGTTGGTGTTGTGTTGTTGTAAGTATAATAGCTGAAGACAAAATCAGGCTGTAGATGTGAAGTGTCTTTCAGAAGGTTCCTGGGATGCCAGATTTTTTTAATCTCATTGTGAAAAATAGGGTCTCTCCTTTTTTCAGTTGACTCACTGAATGCAGAGTAAACCCAACGTTTCTCAAGTCCAGGCAGGATATCTGGGCAGTTATTCATGTTGTTAGGCGAGTGATATTGAGAATCTCATTCATGTAAACAGGTGGCCAGCTGAAGAATATAATATGCCATTAAGGGGAGGTTAATGTTCCTCACTATATTGTTCAAGGGTAAACAATTTTTTATCACTAAATGCAACTGTACCTATCTTACTAGTCATTTAGAATTTTTTATAAGCATAGTTATTTCAAATTTCCGAGCGAAGCAAGCAGAAATTGTGAACAAATTCAAAGCACAGTGAATGAGAATATTGTTAGGTGTTACCAAACTTTTTCTCTCAAATTTTTTTTCCCAAAACTTTGTTTTCTCTAAAGTTGTAAAGGAATTTTTTCCATTTCCAGTTTCTAAATGAAGTTCTTGAAGCATATTCTGTTGTTTATTTCCCAGCATTGCAGGGTTAAAAATGAAAAAAAAAATGTTGAAGAATAGTTAGTGGAAGTGCACATGAATAGACCGTCAAAATTACTGCTGGTAGAAAAAGTTTTGTTCACTTTGATTTCTTCCTCTGTTTAATAAGTAAAAGGCTAGGACAGTCTCAGTGACTAAAGGCATAGATTTAATTAAACACTCATCCTCCATGTTGGAGTTCAAAGCCCAAGTTCTTGCTTTCTATCATAGAGCTAACATACATTTAAGACAGTAGATTAAAAGACACGGAAAAATAATGGAATTGTCCTGGAACAAAATTGAAGATTGAATTACTAAAACCAAACAAACACAAAACCCAAACAGAAAATCCCCTGCAATTCAGTTTATTTGCTGTTGAGATTCTCTTAGGCAAATTCAGAAAATGTGATTCAACTTCTGCCTATTTTATATTGCGAAGTTCCATGTAATACGGTAAAAATTGTCTGTGGAGTTTCTGGGTCAATTGTCTTCCTCACAGTGTTTCTTGATGCAAAAAAGTACAGGATTCCTGACTTTCCTAGTCTGAAAAATTTGTTTACAGAATTTTCCTTATTGTCTGGATAAAAACCTGCAGCTTTTCCTTCAACAAATAAATAAAATCATACAGAATTTTTTTTCCTTGGAATTATCTAGATTGCTCTAAAAATTCCATTAGCATACAGCAGTCCCTTTTAAATTAACAACTGTTAATGCTTCTGCATATGATAGAGTTGCCTATTTTGTGAAATGAATAGTTCCATGGAAACATCAAATCAGTGCTCAGTGATGGCCAAAATCCATGGTAAGTGCTGGTAAATTATTAGAGAAAGAATAGAGAATAAAAGATATTGTCACACTACTGCCATGCAGTTCTCAAACTGTTCCTTGCCAGCTTCCTACTCTATACAACTCAACTGTAAAAAAGGTTGTAGCAGCACTGGAAAACATATGGACCAGGTCAGCAGTGAAGATAAAGGGTATGAGAAATCTCTGTATGAGAACAACTTGACATTAACTCTTCCATTTAGGTTGGAGATGACCGAGGTCATGGAAAATGTGCCAGAAAAAGCCTACAAAATCAAAAGTGCACATGGAGAGAGTGAGGATACGTGTCACTGCTTCTACCAGAAGAACCCCTAGGAGCCATCAAATAAAGCTAGTAAACAGCAGGTTCAAACCAATCGAAAGAGGAGGTTCTTCACGCAGTGTTAGACTGTAGAAGCCCTTGCCAGCTGCTGGTGAGGACTGATGGTTTGCATGGCTTTGAAGGCAGAAGATATAGTGTGAAAGAGATACATCCATGGAGTGGTAAAATACAGAGAAGTGACTTTTGCACTGGTAAGTATCCGAGCTGTAATTCCTTGATGCTGGAAAATTATTTCAGGTGTTTATCACTACATGTTTTCTTTATTTGTATATTCTTTCCCTAGGTGTCTGAGCTGCTGATAGGGAAGGCAGAGGTATGAGGCCATCCATGCCTGTGTGGCAGTGGCCAAAGAACTCCACTTCTTGCATGAGTACCCATGACCTTCAATCTTTACTTGTATCTGTCAAAAATGGGTTTTCTCTGCCTTCTTCCAGCCACTGCCAAGGCAAACTTTTAGCCCTGGCCAAGTTCACCACATTTTGACTTTCCTTGGATTCTACATTATTCATGGGTTTGTACCAGCCATGCAGAGCCTCTCTGCACACTGAATTTATGCAGCTCCAATTCATCCTCTTGCTCTAAGCGTTGTTTAGAAGCCAGCTCAGAGCTCTTTACACCTGCCTTACCTCTACCACTGCTGGCTGTCTGTGCTGTCTGTCCGACTCAGCAGAGCAGCTGAGCCTTAGGAGCAGCTTAGTGGGATGCCGCAGATACTGCAGGTGCCTTTGGGAAGAAAGCAAAGACAAAGGTGAAGGGAAGGGAGGACATTTACTGTAATCTTGCCCATTGTGTGTGGTCTTGCCAAGCTCGAACTGGTCCTTACGGGTTGGTGGTGGGCTCTCAGAAGTGGATGGGATGGTGCCATTGTGTGTACTCCACATGCCAAGCACAAATTCACTCTTAGACTTCTGTGGGCCCTGGCCAGAGCAACAGCTATAGCTGATCTCCCCAGGCGATCTCCACGGGTACAAACTGGCATTCCAGATTCTTGTCATTGATGTGACACAAAGACTGAAGTAACAGTCACTTCCTCCATCTGGAGTCACAGAATCATGAATTCATAGAATAATACCGGTTGGGAGCCGCCTCTGCAAGTCATCTTGTCAAACACAACATTCCTCATCTTCCTGGAAAAAAAAAAAATTAAAATACAGAATTTAGGCTCCAAGGTCTCATCATTCTTCTTGGCATTTCTTGCCAGCTCATGAAAGTTACTTTTGGCTTAGTGTTCTGGCTTCTGTTAACATTTCTCAGGTGTGCAATGCTGCCCACATATTGCAAGGCTAAGCTTGTATCTAATTCAGATTTGAGAATTCATTTGAATGGTACAGCAGCCAAAGAGTTTCTATGATAAGAAGGTGAAGGAGTGGATTGCAAAATGGTGAGTGCAGAGTGTGTAATGCCCACATGGAGACATCCATGGAGACAGGCTCCCATCCAAGCAGAAAAGGCTATTAAATCATTTTAACACAGCAATATTTACAGCTATGGAAGGAATAAAATATTTACCTAAATACAGTTCCAATAATAAGAAGCCAGAAAGAATGCTCTGTGGTTTCTTTATAAGAAAAATACAAGAGGCATTTTATAACAAAGATTTGTTTTTAAAAGCTCAGTAGATCGCTTCACGTGTGGTCTAACTCTTGTCTTCATAAACTACAAATTTTCTCAGGCACCATATATTTTCTGAAAGGATTTTGCACCATATTGTGTTATTTCTATCTCCATGTTACTTTTTTTACCTTTTCTGATGGTTCATCTGATGAAATTTAAACTTTTATGTGTGTGTTATTTTAAAAGAACCTTACCAATGAACCTTACACAATGTCATTTGGTACTTTTCCGTACTGTTGAACTAGAGTGAATAAAATAAATTTAAATATAGACCATCTAATTAATTTCTGCTCTTATGTGTCTTGTGTGAGGTGATATGTTACATGAAGGTAGGATGGGGAGGCAGAGTGATATTCAGACACAACAGGTGTGCTTTGGTTCCAGTACCATATGGAAAGAGCAGTCCTAAGTTGCTTAGACAGTACTGGGTTCCAAATTTTGTGCAGTATTTAACACTCATGGAGTGAAAGAGACTGAAATTTATGGTTAATTAGGATTCCAGAAGTGTAATGAGAATAGGAAGAAAAAAAGGGGCTTAAGTTGACTAGTGCTGAAAACTTGTTTTCAAAAGACATTATTAGTCTAAAAGTAAAAATATATATTATTTAATCTTGCAAGAAAATAATAATAAACAAACCTTGCTAGTGACTTTTGCCAGCTAGCTGATGATTCCCATTGGGAATGAGCATGAGAAGAGAACAGAACAAAACAAAAACATGTCCTGTGCATGGTTGTATGGATGGGAAGGAGTTGAGGTGAAAGCTTCTGCTTCATTCCAAAGGGCTGAGTAGACAGAAGAATCAAAGTGACACTATCATCAGCAGAATTAGCACTTTTTTTGTGAATGGGAAGTACCTCAGCTGTTTATACCACAGCAAGGTTTGCTTTTGTCTTACAGACCGGAAATTTTCCATTTTCTGTTAATCCTTTTTTCCAGGAGGAATCATCTACATTATTTGCTAACATACCTACTACGGATATTTCATTTTATTTAGTCTCAAATCAGCACCTGCAGGCTTACAGATTCTCTGGGACAATCAGACTTCAGCAGCAACCATCTAAGTGCCACAATGTGCAGATTTATCTATTTTATTTATAGATTTATTTATTTATGTTATTAAAATGAAAAGTATTGCAAAGAAAGCCCATCATAAAATGAAAGCCTACATTGAACTAAAATTACTGGATGATGATTCTTGTCCACATGTCACTCTGTCAGTTCTGATATATCTATACACTTTGGGAAAGAAAGTCCACCAAAGAAAACTGGCTAGTAGCTATGTTTTCGAATCTGTAATTTAATAATCTTGTTCAACCAGCTCAATCCAATATGTACCATTCCTTTTGTAAGTTTCCTGCCACTTGTTCCCCTCTTATTAATTTTTTAGCTCCTGTATCAGACTGCCAGGACTGCTCCAGGGAGAAAATAATCTTCAGGTTACACAAATTGGTTGTAAACTTCCATGCTGATGGAAACATTAATGACATTAATCAGAAGCCATTAAAACTTAAGTTTGGTGCACCATTACAAACTCACCCATAGTGTTATTATTTTAAAAATGCATAAATGCATTCTAACATAGATATTATTAAGTTTCATGAATAATAATTTTCATTATTCTTTTATCTTCTCCTTTTAGTACTGAATGGCTTCAGGATAAGAAATTTCCTAGAATTCTTTTTTTATTTGTGGCACAGAAATGAGGGTATCTCACAGTCTGTCTACTCAGGTGTGAAGGATGACAGTGGTTTGGAAGTTATTTCACAGAAAAAGTATGTGGGATTTAGATATGCTTTTAACTGAACAATTTTACATTCTCTGTTTTGCATTCACTTGTCACATTTGTTGTGCCAAGAGATGGACTGAAAGCTCACTTTAGCTAAGCATGTGTTGATTCCATATTTGTTATTTCAGATGTACCATTTTCCTTTTTTCTGTTATTAAGTTATACTGTTTCTTTTCCATTTTTACACAATTCTACCACAAATAACATCAGTGGGCAGTAACACCACTAGCTTGAATGCCTCTGGATCTGTACCTGAGAAGGGCAGCAGAATCCAGCATCCTTGACGTGCTCAAGGGTGGGGCTGCTGTTCAGAAGAGCTTGACAGGGTTCAGGGAGGGTCTGGAAGGAACATTAAAAGATTCAACAAGTCCTGTGCCTGGGAAGGAGAAACTGCTTGCAACAACACAGGCTGGTGATGTTCTGGCTGGGGGAATAGCTTTGCTGGAATGGGAGTCTTGGTAGCAGCAAGCTGAGCGTGAGCCAGCAGTGTGCTCTGGCAGCCAAACAGGTCAGCTGTACCAAGGAGTGCATTAATAGGAGTGTCGCTGTCATGCTGAGGAAAATTGCCGTCTTTTGCTGCTCAGCCTTCATCAGACTGCATCCCAAATTCTGCACTCAGCCTTGGGCCCACTTATGCCAGAAAGATCTTGACAAACTGGAATATTCTACAGAGGCCACCAGATCAGTCAAGGGACTGGAGCACCTGCTCTGGGAGGAGAGACTGAGGGAACAGAGCCCGTCAGCCAGGAGAGAAGAAGGCTTGGGGTGGGACACATACCTAATAGCAGCCTTCTAAAACCTACAAGGATGCCATCAAGAAGATGGAAGAAGGCTTTCCACAGATGTGTGGGCCAGTGGGACAAGACTAGGCATGTAAGTTGAAAGAAAGAGATTCAGATTGGGTAGAAGGAGATACTTTTCCAGCATGAAACAGTCAAGCAGTGGATCAAGTTGCCTGGAGCGGTTATGCAGTCTTCATTCTTAGGTATTTTCAAGGCCAGTCTGGGTAAAGTCTTGAATAACCTGGTCTGACCTCATAGTTGATGCTTTTTTGAGTAATAGGTAAGACTGGATAACCTCTCGAGGTCCGTCTTGACCAGAATTTTTCTATCATCCTATGATCAACCTAGAAACCTTTGTGAATCTGCAAAAGTGCAAATAAGTAAATTTTTCCAATTCTAGCACTGTTCTAAATACAGCTATTAACACTATGCAAATAAGTAATTTCCTTTTGCACTAAAACTTTCCCTGTATAATCAGCTTCAGAGACTTTGTAACTCTTGGTCTACATAAAATGAACTATATTCAGTACTTTCTCCACATGCATTCAGTAACAACATGACATAAACTATTAAAATTAATTCCTGTGAATCTATTTTTACAAACTACTCTGGCTTCTGTTCTCCAAGAATGATCCACAATTTTTAATTATATTTGGCAGAGAAGGAAAATTGTTTTTGTGTTTACAGGCATTCTGGAGGAAATGAAATGTATTATTCAGTTCAACAGCAAAAGCTTAATGATAAAACAGCAAAGTTGTTTTTGGAGGTTTTTGGGGTTTCTTTTTGTTTGGTTGGTTTGGTTTTTTTGTTTTTTGGGGGGTTTTTTGAGAGGATTTTGACATGCATATATCTCTCTCTTAAAAATATTTCCTACCCAGATCCAGAAGTAGCTACACGAGAAGGAGAACGCAAAAGTTTCAGTCTCATACTAAGCAATTCTATTTGAAATATCAAACTTGAGTGTTCATTAATTAAATACATGTAATAAAGAGAAAAAAATATAAACCTATTGGCCACGATGTTAGTTTAGAAGACTGTACATACAGACATCTGTACTTATTCCAGAGATGTTGCTTTAAAGAAGGTGGATCAGGTTCATTGAAAGAAATGGATAGCACCATTTTCCCCCAGAATAAAGTGTTGGCCATTAAAACACCTTTCAGGGATGTTGCAGATGTAGGAGGATGTCCTTTGAAGAAATTATGAAACTGGAAGATGGGTCTTCTACTGAATGCTCTGATTCTTGACCTGCTAGCAGACATCAGCTCTTCTGTTTGCACTGCTTTTTTGTTTCACTTATTATTTTTCTAATTAGACGTCTCAGCCTTTTTTAATCCCATCCCAAGTAATTTATCTCTGGAAGTTATTTTAACCATTATTTCTGAGCACCAATGCAATTCCAACATAGAAAAAGAAAATAAAAATGTACAAATAAACCCAAGCTCCATCAGTTCTGAAGAGGCCAACACATGTGACTAGCTATTTAATGAAAAATATTCCAGGATGTTTCAGAATAGGGATGATTTCTATGAAGAAACTGTCCTGACAGAAATATCTTCAATCATGCTGAAACAGAACAAAGATTTTAAGAAACAAAACCAAAAAGTAAATACATAGATATTTTCAGAAGCTCTATGCAAAATATTTGCCATAATACACAAAAGAAAGTAAAACAATTAGTACTATGCACAATCTATGCTTAACTCAGTTTCACAGATCACTCCTTAAAGCAGAAAGAAACTATGGATTTTATGTAAATAAAAATCTGCCCTCAGTACATGAGCAATAACTGTGAGTACTCACTGGAGAATTACTTGTAGTGCAGGAAGATAACATTCAAAAATGAAAACTAACTCATGAAGTATTAATAACTTGATATCAAATAGCAAAAAGAAACATGATAACAGGGAAGTAGTTATTTGTTCTTTGAAGAACTACATCATTCTAAGCTCTATATTTTTTAAAAAAATTTTTCTGTCATTCTATCTGTGATGATGATGGCAGAGATGTAGTGCCTGTGTCCCTCCTATAGCTTACACCCCCTACATTCACAAACAATAGAATTCTAGGACAGGTTTTTTTAACATTGCTCTCCTGTTCAGCAAAACACTTCAGAGTCCTGCATGTGAAGTGACATGACATGAACAACATCAAAAGTGAACCCATTAGCAAGAGCAATCAGCCATTACTTGATAATCACTAAGCAGCGCTGTGCGATTCTCAAGTGGCGTACACTCCCTTGCTGTAGATGAAGAAAGGCAATCATAATTTCCCTGAACAAAGTAACTGGTTATCTGGGAGTACCTGCCTAAAACTCTCAAAAATAAGGAAATGTTCCCTCTTTTGTGTATATGTGCTTTGAACAAAGTTTTGAAGCTTCAAATGCACCAAAAGCTGAGGTGACTAAATTGCTACCTCAAAAAACAATCTTCCTTTATCACTTTTACAACTGGATATGGAAGTCTATTTTGAACAGAGCTTTCCAGACTTCCAGACTTGCAATGGGATTGTGATCATGTATCACATAATGTTGAATGAACAGTCTAGAACTTGGCTATCATTTCCAAAATTACCCTTTATTTACGCACCTTTTATCATAGGCTTCAAGGGTTAAAGAAACCTAAAGTCGTCACAATTAGCATAATTCAGCATTTGAGTTGAATGCTTGGCCTCAGTTCCTGGTTGCAATACTCGAGTAGAATGTCTGACTGTGAAGTTCCTCAGAGTGTCAGCTTTGTTACTGACAGCCACAAAAAATGACTGAGGCAGTCATGAAACCAGAATGACAAAATATCACATCAACTTCTCCATGATGATGCACCCTTTGTTTAGGAGCCCTTTGTCTGTCAAGAAGTGAAAAGGAGACATTATTTGTTATACATATTCATTTGATATACAGAAGCACAGAAAAATTTCTCTGGCTCTGCTGTGCACAAGTCAGTAACTGCACTAATAATATTGTTCCTTTATCAATAAAGATTCTTGTCACTGTAATGTATGTGATGCCAATATGCAAACACTACCCACAGCCATCTCAAATTGTTTGGTCCATGCTTACTGCCCTCTAAGCATTCCTTGTCTGGAACTGCATCTGTCAGCTCCATCGTTCCTAGATGGGCGATAGCTTGAAGTTAGCCACTGACCTTGTAAGCCCGTTCTGCTCAAACTACACCAGCATTAAAAGGGTAGGAAGGGGTTGAAGGTTTTATCTAAAACAGTTGCACAATGTCACATCTGAAAAAATGAAAGAAAAAAAGTATTTAATTTTCTTGTGCAAAAAGGTGCCTGTCCTGCTGCCCCTATTCATCAAAGAAATTGCAGGAGTTTTCTTAAGGTGATTCATCACATATGTAATCTTACACTTTAAGCAGCATCAGCAGGAAGATCTTAGCTGTGGAGAACACTAACTTTGTGAGCAGTTTCTCTCCAGTACTCCTGAAGAGTTTTCTCAGTTGTTTTCCTCAAAAGTAAATTCTCTTCTTATTTTTTGAAGAGATATCAGGCATTCTTCTCATTAAATTAAGGACTGCTCTGTATCTGAAGGGTTTAATACCTATCTTATAGTGTTAAATATATGCAAAATATTTTTAAACAAATATTAATGAGCATGGACTCGATGGAGACAAAGTGCATCAGTAATTACTTACCGCTGGAAAATGTGACTTTGAGGTGAAATATTTTAGAAATAAGTTTTCAAGGTCTACTGTTAAATCGCCCACAGGTTCATGAGATCTTTTGTCCCTCCACGGTGCCTATCCTGACACCTAAGAAGAGGAAGAAGAGGTATCACAGACCTTTGACATGGTCTGCCTATTTTCTAAGCTCCCTGGTAACTGGGCAGCTTATTGTAAGGCCTTACTGGTGTCACTTTGCTAGCCATCAGCTTACCATTACCTTTCTTGAGATTATTTATTTTAACACTGAGATTTCCTTACTCATTTCATTCTTGAATGTAAAATCTGATGCTAATATAACCACCTCAAGTACTGAGCTGAGCTCTGAGAAAATGACGTGATTATTCTGTGAGTGAAATTAAGACACATCACTTTTTAAAAATAAGGATTCACAATGGGATAACTTCTTTCCAGAATTCAGGGGAAAAAATCATGTTTGCTGATAATTTTAAATTGCTGTTCAGTTTCAAAGCAGTCTATTTCATCAGAGCTAAAAAAATACTAAATCTAAAACTGCCTCCTCATCCAAATTTCTCTAAAAGCCTAAACAGCTTTTAGAAAAGAAGAAAAGCCTTGCGATGATGTAATTGCTGTGTTCTTCTACCCAAAGGGGTGCTAAAGAGAAAACAGAGTCAGACTTTTCTCAGAGATGCATGAAGTGAAGAGTGGAGACAATACTCGGACTGAAGAAGGGAAACTCCAAGCAGACAGAAGGAAAAATTCAACTCCACAAGAGTGTCTGAGCACTGTCACAGGCTGCCCAGAGAGAAAGGGCAATCTCCATCCTTAGACATTTTCAAAACATGCCTAAGTAAATTCCTGAGCAAGACCTAGCTTTGAAGTCCATCCTGCCTGAAGCAAGAGCTAGACTCCAGATGACACAATCTATTTACTGTGGGATTTTGGCCAGAAGAACATTCATACCAATACCTTAAACTCTAGGTCTGGTAGGGAAGAAAAATAGCTTTATTTCCAGCAGAACCAGGGGAAAACACGAGGTGCTTTGGGAGCAAAACTGCTCTACACATTTGCTTACCCTTCACTGTCTTTTATTGCCATGGTATTTCAACTCATTACAAACATGAATGCTTTTACCTCTTACTAGCCAAATATAACATTATCACTGCTTCACAGACAGTGAATTAAACACGCAAAGCAAAGCTCTAATTATCTTGGCCAAAGGTCAAATGCAGAAGCTATAGCAAATTCAAGAGCAGAAACAAGTCTTCTAAATACTAGCCTCGAGGCTTAATTTTAAGTATTCATTGTTTGAAAATGATTTATTTAAACTATTACCACAAAACGGTGAAGTAGTACCTGAGGTAACAAAGCATGCAAAGTACTGTTTGGTTCCCACTTCAGGCCTTGTAGCATAAAAATGTGTTATTTATGTTGGTAATGTGATTTAATGTGAAAGCTAATACACCTTAGCAAGCTCTGACCTGGATCCAAATAATCCTGCTGACTCTATCCCAGTGCAGGCAACAAGTAAAAAATCAGATGCAACATTTACAATATTAAAGTATTTACTCTGTTGGCAAGGAACCTCTGCATGAAGCTCAATACTGAGTAGTGGACCAATTAGCACCTATAAATGTTTTATTAATGTCCACACTTTGAACCAGATTTGGAATCAGAACTTAGCCGCTGCTACCTGGTCATAACTGATAAGGCAGGCAGGGATTCTGTGGCAATTTTTCACCAGTATACCATGAATGAAATGGCAAGAAACTGAACAGATGGGAAGTGGGGGGCAAAAAAATGAAAAGAGAAAAATAAATAAAATTTAAGGGTTAGAAATAATTTTCCACGAAAAATGACAAATTAGTTAACTTGCAGAAATTCAAACTCCTCTTTAGGTTTTGATTTTTATTAGAGAAAGAAGCCTAATCAGTAAAAACAAAGGAAAAACAAAGTCACATAGCTTTTCCGTTATTTTATTTTAAAATATGTAATTTCTTATTTCCTTTCAAACAGAAGTTTTTGAACATATTTGTCCCTAAAGCAACAGATCAATCAAAGTCTGCTTTCCTGAGGAAATACATCGTATCCCCCGCAATATTGCTGCGTTCCTCCCGTGTCCCATCACGTTCACCATCACATTCCCACCACCTCTGCTTCCTTCACCTCCCCTGTTTCCCTGGCAGTGCTCTCAGCCCCTTCTGCCCCCCTTGGCCACCAGGAAAGCACAACAGGTGGCTGCTGGTCCTTCCTGTGCCCTTCAGACCCAACTGCACACACGGGTGCCCAGTGCCTCTGCCATGAGGGGCACCCTCCAGCTCTGCTGCTGGTGCCTCCCTGCCCACCTCTCCCCAAGTTTTATGACACTTGAAGCAGCTGTGTATCTGTGGTAGCTCTACTGTCCTGTCAAGCCAAGTTTAGAAAGGAATCAAAAGCTTTTAGGACTGAATGAAAATGTGAAAAACTCACTCAAAATTCCTTAGAAAGTTTGAATTAAAAGACACAGTACTACTATTTGTATTTATCTATTAACAACAATGCAGTGATGTAAGGGGAGTGTAGGATTTCAGCCAGCCACACTGTATATTTTGATTCAAAGTTACGTACAGAAATCCAAACAAGGCAGAAAATCTGTTCCCAGAATGGAGTCACTGGGCACTTATTTTAAAATGAACAGAAAGGCAGTACTGCTGCGTCTAAAATAACTGTGGGACATACTGATCTGACAGAATTTGAAGGGCAAATGGAAAATGTGACTAAACCTTTTCTGCTTTACCTGATGGAAAAGAGATAAATGTATATACTGTTGATTACAGTGCTAAATTCATTGAGGACAGCACAGATGTGTGAGTCATAATCATCTACATGCTGCAAGCTTATGCTTTAAAGCCAGTCTCCTAATCCCCTTGCTGCTGCATTTCCTCACATCAATATTTAGGAGTTTTTTAATGACTTCTCGCCAACAGCTTTTTGTACCGAGGAAAAGTATGCTCTCAGGAAAATACTGCATACAGATGAGTGGCCACACTCACCTGGTCATTTTCAGCCAGGGCATTTATATTTTTCCATATTTGTTCACAGTAGACTAGAAGTCACTCAAAAATAAACGAGATTTTCAGAGAAAACAGCAGCACAAGAATCTGGCAGAGTGTACGTGTGTGGTAGTGTGGGGTGGTTTGGTGGTTTTTTTGTTTGTTTGTTGGGGTTTTTTTGTTTGGTTGGTTTTTTTGTTTGGTTTTTTGGTGAGTTTTTGTTTGTCTGTTTGTTCGTTTTTTAAAATCTCACAGAATTATACTGTAATGGAAATACATATGAGTACGGATAAAAAGTAAAGAGTACAGAAAACAAAAAAAAATTGCCTTCTAAACCAACATAAGAGAAAGAAAGAGAATTTTTATTGAACCAATACTTAAAATACTTTTGCTCCAGATGTTAAAATCAGCCTCTTCAGGGAGATCTTTGTCTTCAAGTGCTCATTTACAAATATCCCTCTACAAGGCCTCTTGTCCCCAAGACAGTCAACTCCTACCTATCTACTTCTACTCCTACCTAGCCACTTTTCCTGTGATGTTGTCTGCATGCATGGAATATGAGGACTTAGTGCACAGGAATCCTCCAGTTGATAATTGATACTGATTGTGTAAATTAATGTTTGAAAAATATGTACTTGTAGAAATGGTTTGCCTGGAACTAGTTTCAAACTGTAACTGAGACAGAGAAGGCATCACAAAGGCAGGTTACAAGGTCGTCTATCCTCTCAAGAACAGAGTTATGTCCTCAGTAAGGACAGAATGAATCCCATATTCAATTTTTGCCCAAGTCCTCCTTGAGAATTAGATGGACAGGAGCATCTCTACCAGCTGTTTACAGGCCATAACTAAATGCTTCTACTGAGCCTTTTACATAATACTACTTGTTCTGTTTTAAGCTGGCAGGCAGCTGAACACCACACAGCCATTGACTCATTCCAGTTTGCAGGTATGCCTCAACAGCAGGATGGGAGAGAGAATGAGAAGGGTAAAAGTGAGGGAACTCGTGGGTTGAGATGAAGATAGTTTAATAGGGAAAGAAAAAGCTGTGCATTCAAGCAAAGCAGAACAAGGAATTAATTCCCCCCTTCCCATAGGCAGGCAGGTGTTCAGCCATCCCCAAGAAAACAAGGCTCCATCACACATAACCATGACTTGGGACGACAAGCGCTGTCTCTCCAAATGTGTCCCCTTTCCTTCTTCTTCTCCCAGGTTTACATGCTGAGCACGATGCCATATGGTATGAGATGTCCCTTTGGTCAGCCAGGGTCAGCTGTCCCACTGTACCCCTCCTAACTCCTTGTGCACCCCCAGTCTCCTCACTTATGGGGTGGGGTGAGGAGCAGAAAAGGCCTTGATGCTGTGTAAGGGCTGCTCAGCAATAACAAAAACATTCTTGTGTTAACAATGCTATTTCCAGCACAAATCCAAACTGTGACCTCAAATTAGATACTGTGAAAAAAACCTAACTCTCCCAGTCCAAACCAGCACACTTCACAAAGATGAAGGAAAATGAGGCAATAAAAATTTCCTTCTTTTCATCTATTGTTAAAAAGGTACAAATATTACAAACTCTGCTTTTTGAAAGTATTCAGCCATGTTGTACATCCAGTTGAGGTTTTGTGCCCAAATATCAGAGCACTTTCTATTGTGCATCCGGCTCACATCCTTAAAAATGCTCATCCTCTTTTTCTTTCTTTCTTTCCTAATTCTTTTCTTCCTCTCCAGACCTTCCCAGTTCAGAGCTCAGCCATAGTTTCTCTCTGATTTCCTCTCCCTCACTCTGTGAGTCACTTTCCGAGTCAGGCTTCTGTTGCTGACTGCCTTCCACACGTCTCTGCCTCCACACTGATTTACAAACCCAGCCCCAGGTTGCCCAGCAGGTCCCAGTCTCTTCACCGAAACTCAGCCCTGTGTTCTTCACACCTCTGCAGTGAGAGTCCTCCCCATGGCACAGTTGTCTGCTTTGTTCCTGTATGAATTGCATTAAAAATGCCTTGCTTTCAGCCTAACAACACTGTGTAAAAACTCTGAAAGAAGAAAACCCTTTAGTTTAAAGAAGAGCAGTATTGACAGTACTGCCCCTGAGGATTCTTATACCACTTTTCCAAATGTACAAACAAAATGGTCTCAAATTTCAGCATCATTAAAGATGAAGGCTTGCAAGTACACCATTATCTTGTGTTTTGCTATCATTTATGGGCTCCATTAGTGTGATGGAAGCTTTCTGACACTTTCTAGCTCTTTCTGACAACCTTTTTTTCCCCCTTTTGTTATGGTGTGCTTGTCTAGAAAAGCAGAGGTTTAAAAAGACTGAATGGTTATCCCTGTTTTACATACTGGGAGCTATTATCAAGCATCTCAGTGTTCTTTGTTAACCATTAAATACTATGGAAGAGTGGTTAATTAACTGTAGTGATGTAAAAACACCTGGGAACATTTAGTTATGAGCAGCCCTATAAAGTCACCACTTGTGTTGCCTGTTTATGTTTTCTCCCAGCAGAGTGTTTGCAGGTATGCCATCTTCTCATATTCATTGTTTTAAATCTATTTGCACATTCACCTTTTGCTCC
The DNA here is from genome assembly GCA_013400235.1 of Oriolus oriolus. Lineage (NCBI taxonomy): Eukaryota > Metazoa > Chordata > Aves > Passeriformes > Corvidae > Oriolus > Oriolus oriolus. Next base: position 42,493 of record VXBT01014138.1, read on the forward strand.
TGTTCCATGATCTGAAATTTTAAAGTGAACGTGGGGTACCTGTGTTGCTTGAGCGTTATAATATTTGAGCGTTATAATATAATGATGTGCTGGAGTGAAACTATTTTGTGGAACAAAATTCTGTGCTCATTTGCACAGAACACTTGATGTATTTCCAGTGAGTGCAGATTTTACCACTGGAAAAATGAGGGTATCTCAAGAGTAACTGTGTACAGTGTGCCATGTGGCAAAGAAAATTGCAGAGTGTAAGTCTAACTTGGGCATCCATGTCCCCAGCACAAAAACATAGCTCTTATCTCTGTGCTGCTTCTGAACAACAACAACATTCTTCCCTCCTGCGGGAGGGTTAAGAATCCGAGTATTGGGTTCTTAATTACCTAGTATAAACATACTTCCCATTTCAGTGTGAAAAGAGAGAAAAAAATAGAAGTAAAACCTAAACCAGAAGAGGTAAAGACCTACTGGATCCTGATATATGTGGGGTTTTTTTACTTACATAGCTGTGCTACAAGATATCATTCTGTGGCAAAATGCAATAGCAGTTTATTGTATCACAAGGAAAAGTCTACTCAAGTGTTTTTCTACCACAATTATTCCTCAAGGTTGCTGATAAACATTGTTGTCTAATTTTAGCTCTGGACATACATCTAATGATTTTATTTCAAAATTTCATGTTAATGGCTGTCTCAGTATCAGATCAGCTGCAGTCCATGCTACAGCAATAACCATTGTAACACCATTGACCACTGACATCACTGTCTCAGTGAACACTCTTAAGTAAAGAATGATAGCAATATACCAAATCAATATTTGCACCTTGTTCTTTATGGCTGCTTAGATATTGAAAAAGCATATTTCTTCTTGTCAGAATCAATATCTTTGACTCCTCTATACTTCAGCATTATGATTCAAGTTCCCAAGCTGTACAATGAGTAAAAAGCATATAACCAACAACATCAAAAAAATTCTAGCAAAGTATGAGTTGGTACCATGCACCCTTTATCTGCAACTGTAATTAATTCCTGGGAGATTAATTCCAGGAGAGTGTGTGAAAGGGAGACTCCATCCTCCCTACCACTCATGCCTCCTTGACACAGAATTTCTTCTACTTAATTACAGGGAGCATATATCTTTCATGTTTCTTATATGAGCAAGAGGCAAGGCAGAAAATATGGAGACAAATAAAAAGAAATGGATGTGGATTGGAGAAAGAATGAGAAATGTAACACAGGAAAAAAAACAAACCTGAAACAACAAAACCCAAACCCACAAAAATAACCTGGGGAGAAGAGCTGGCCAGGGTGCAGTGATTAGTAGATATCAGGATGGAAGAGAATGACCAACAAGGGACTGATGCAAAAAGGTTCTCTGAGTGGAAATAAAACTTCAAGCGACCAAAAACATGAGATAGAGAGGAGAAAAGAGCAGGAACAGGATGAGTAATATGAAGACTGAAGTATAAGCAGACAAAGACTACCTCTATTATGTCCTTATGATCTCCCTGGCAGAGCAATGCCTTCTCTAGCAGTTGTTCCAAACAGCTCATGTCTCTCCTATCCATGGCTACCCCCAGTTGGTGTGAAATGAGCACCTTCGTATTGCAGCTGCATGAGCCGGGAAAAGCTCCAGCTTGGTATCTGTTGCAAAGGCCTTTGCATCTACTCACTCATAGGCTTATCTACAAAGCTATGCTTCATGTTCAGCATGCATATGTTCTACACAGGCTGCGTGAGCACATCTCTTTAGTTTTAGCTGGCCTGCTCAGAGTTATATTCAAAACCATTAATGAAAAGTTTTCCTGACCCTTTCTTGTTCAGTCGCAGGGAGATTTTTTCGGTTGTGAAGAACTCCCAGTTCAATCCAGTACAATAAAAAGCATGCAGGCATGCTGGCCTCCAGTTGTCCAGTTTGCCTGTCTTTCAGGTTGAGACATTTTAGAGTGTTTAAGGTTCAGTGTGTCTTTATAGGCCACTCAGAATAATGACAGGATCATTTTTCTATCTGTTACCCTGGGTTCTCAGTGCTTTCTGCTGAGGATGTGTGTTCTGTGCGGAGGGTCTTAATGTGATATATGATACATTGATAATAATATGATAATAATATCTACAATTGGGATCTCTGCTTGTCATCCTACATCTTAATTTAAATCTGATCATTATTTGTTTGTTGACTATTGAGGCTGTGCATTCCTTGGGACAGGAAGACTGTGCTAGGCTCACCTAGAATTTACTCCATAAAACCATCCAGTGACTCTTGCTCCAGTTACTTTCACTTCCACTTTTGAGCAGTCAGGAAATCCTTGCACAGTGTTCATAAAATAACTAGAATTTCATAGATATAATGAAGACTGTGTACTTGACATCTCTACTAATATAGTAGATGAGGTTTTCTGGGAGGTGTTCAGAAAGCTGAAGTTGAAAGAGGTGCTCTGTGCTAATAAAACCATACAATACAAATGTCAAACAAAAGGATAAAGACATTTCCATACACGTGTTCTCTGATTAATAATGAAACTTGGGAAAAGCAGAGACAAAAGTCAGTTTCTTAAGTGGAGAATAAGCATGCACATAGAGTCTACAATAGAATGAAAGGAAATTTTCAAGCTTTAGTGTTTGATTACCCACTTCTTCAGGGCAAACTTCTGTACAAGGCATTATCTGTACAAAATGTTAGAGTTTTCTTATCTTTTTTTTATTCTAGTTCCCAATCCTACAGTCCACCACCTGATAATACATTCTCCTTTATATCCTTGCTTACCGCCTGATAATACATTCTCTTTTATATCCTTGCTTGCAACAATAAGAAGATATATGTTCAGCTCAGAAGGCCTCAGGAGTGGAACAGGCATAACTGTCATCTTCTGGCTGACTTCAGGAACTCTCAAAACTTGGTCAAGGACTTGCCTTCAAAAGAGTTCCCTGGTTAGATGCTCTGACTAGGCTGCAGTGGTTTGAACAGGTGAAGCCCGTGGGTACATTACTGTTATGGCTTAGTACAGGAGAGTGTTCTCTAAGAAAATTAGCCAGTAGTCACCACTTACCTTGTATTGGTTCTGTTCACAGTGCAGTTGTCATAGACCCAGAGCAATCTAAAACTGAAAGATCCTCTCCAAGTGCTTTACCAGGCTATCCCCATCTCCTACAGTGGGATAAAGATCCAAACCAATATGTTGATCACACTGAGCTGAACTACTCCAGAGTATACAAACCATTTACCTATTAAAAACTCATGCAACATTCATGAAATTAATTTCAGCCAGTATTCATGTGCCTTCATATTTGCCGAGGAATTACAGCATTCAATTATTTACAGATTCATTGCTCCTTTCTCACCTATCCATCCATCTTCTGTTTCAAAATCCTTTATCATCTTAACCTAACCTCTCTTCTTTTGCCATGCCCAACCAAATCTTTTATCACCTTCCATTTTCAGTAGTACTAGTCATAGTAGTAGCAGCACTAGTATCTTCCTCCATTTTCTACTGCTATCTGCTGCAATGGTGTTATCAAAACTGAAATGAATATTAAAAAAAAATAATTAGGGTCAGCTTGTTAATTCACATGGAGTTTGGATGGAGAAAAATTGCTGAAGAGCTGTGAGAAAGACCATCTAATTCAGAAAAAAAAAAGGAGTATAAGGGATAAAATCATCAGAAGGCAATCTTAAGGTTACTCTGAGAGTAGCGGTGTGGATGCCTACAAATGATAGTGATACTGACTGTGAAAGCCTGAGTCTCTGAACTGGGCACTTGTGTGGACACCCTTATTCTCAGAACCACTAACTCTTTCACTCCATGTAAATAAGAAAATATTAGATCAGTGTCTGTACAAATTACTTAGCTACACTTCATCTGCTAAAATGTAGAGTAGATTATGAGATGTTTTGAGAGTTCGTCTGTATATCTGTAACTGTGATAGCTGAATCAGTAATTCTGATACTTGAGTCATATTATAATTTCCAAATATGATTGTGTTGCAAAACAAATTACAGTTTAAATCTGAAATTTGGTAGATAAACTAATGCAGGAAAATAAGAAATATTAATCAAATGCATTGCTGTTGATAGCTAAAGCAGTATCTTTCCCAGTTTCTGTTTAGCAGGTTTCCTTTTCATGTGTCTTTAAAATAAATGAATGTGTTGATATAACAGATGAGACAAATAATGCCTTTCTTTATAAGTGTGGTTTAGATTCTGAAATTTTTAACCCTACCTATTCAGTTCAAACCCCATACATAAAAATGGCAAAATACCCCTCTTCCTACTGGGCTGAGATGAATGTGCAAAAATCCATGAAACCTTCTAGACAGAAATTTTTAAACATATTTTCTTTTGCCTTTCACTTTTTAAGAACAAAGAGCAGTGCAGTAAACATTGGATGATTTTATTTTGCTCTCCTTTGTGCTCCTTCAGACTTCTACCATAATCTGGATAGTCTCCGTTGCCAGTACAGATGTATTGTGTGACAGGAAAGACTAAAGGTAAAAGGAAATTCAAGAACTCAGTAAACAGAACAACACATAGGCAGTGAAGATGAACACCTCCATGAAACTACTTAGTTTATTGAATTATGTTGTCTAAGTACATGCAATATTTGTTCTGAGTTGATGTGGAATAAATAAAACCAGACCTGACTCTATGATACAGTCCACTGAGCTCATTCAATTTCATGACAAAATAAGACTTTGGTAACAACTTTTCTTGTTTTCCCATCAGAACAGTGGTACAGCAGACTGTGAAGTCAAAAGTGTATTTTCTTCTCACATCACTACTTCTTCCAAATGGTTTTTCTCTGAGTGAATATACATTGCCTTCAGCACAAATGATCAAGAGCATGTAGTGTAGGAAAAGTGGCGTATTCTGCTAGAAACTATCTATTTGTAACTAGTAGTTGAGAGATTTTTTTTTCCCTGAACCTCTATTTTATCTGTTTAAGTGACTTGGTTAGTCGAAGGTTTCTGAAAAATGTTGTGTTGTTTTTAGTACTGTGACATTTGCAAAGAAGCCATTATTTAGTTCCCCAAATGATTTCTAGCTATTTGACATTTTAGGAGCTGAAATTCTATTTGCATGCAACCTTTTGCATAATTAATATACTAAAAATGATTATTTGAAAGAGGAGTAAACCTGCCTTCCCATACTATGACTGTGTAATTGAGGTCATAATTATCATTCAGCTATTATTTATCCTTTATTCAGTTTCACAACTCCTTACACAATGAGTCCCAGTTCCAAAAAAGGACCTTTTGTTGTCTCTCTTTCTTTATCTGGTCTAAGCCTCTGACGTGCTTCCAGTGTTAGTTTTGCTAAATGAGTTGTTTCAATAGCTTCAGTCACAAAAATTGAAGACGAGCAGAATGTTCCTAACACAGATCAGTCATTATAGATTTCAGGTTTAGTACCTGTTGTAGGCACTGTATATCTGTTTCTGAGGAAGAATCATCATTTAACTCTACTTTGGCACTTGGATCTTAAATTTCAGTAATGACAATGAGTGCTGTACTTGATACCTAAAGCCGCTATGGAGAAATGGGCATAACATATGAAAACATAGCATTGCTAGAATTATTATCATTTGCCAAAAGGGTTAAAATATCTACACATAACTATTATATTTTATTTATAACAATGGGGAAAAGACCAGTGCAGGGGGAAAAAGCTTATTAAAGTTGAAAGTGCTGATCAGAATTGTGTGGCGTATATTGTATTTAGGCTCCTGGAAAACTTTGGGTACATTTTGAAGGGCTGTTTAATCAGCATTGTGTAGTCACACCTTAATCTGCGATAAGTAGTTTAGCAAATATTAGCTAGAGCTTAATGTTGAGCCTTTGTTATAGAATGTTTATCTATGCGGAACAAAGTATAAACATCTCTCATGCAGAGCAGTGTCTCACCCAAAGAATATGACTCAGGGACAGAGCAAAGGATAAAGCAGTAGATGGTTTTAAAGAATTTGTACTACCACCCATATTCTGAGCTTTACTTTTAGGTGCCTAAGTTGTACTGTAGGACTCCCTTCCAAACCAACCAACAAACAAAAAAACTAAAAAAAAAATCACAAATCATAACAATGAAGTATGTAACACCCTATGAGTAATAATTATCCATTGGTTACATTTCTTATCTGTGTAAAACAATCTAGGAAAGGATTGTGATGATTCAGAACTGGGGAAGTCATGGAATAAATGGAATCAGAACAGAAGATAAGAAATTCTTTTAAATTGAAAGACACAAGCAGTTCGAACTTCCACTTTAAACATAAATAGGTAAAAGGGGGATTTATAAACACAACGAAGAAAATATCCTGCATTTCTGCATTCTATGATGCTTTTCTAAAATACAGAGTTCTTCTAGAAACAAAAGCTTTTCTTTTAAACTCATGTCTGATTGTTCCTTACATTCATTTCCAAAGTGTTAAACAGGTCGCTTTCAGAAAAGCCCTGGGCTTGCACTGAAACTGTGGTCTTCTGTGAGATGCTTGAATGCCCGGGGAATGGGAATGTTGCAAAAGATATTTCACAAGACCAATGCCATTTCAGTTCAATTTCTTGCACCCTTGGCTTGCTGTTGGCTATCAGCCATCACTGTCAGAAGTGAAGGTTAGATGCCAAGAAAATAAAATATAAAAGAATATAGGGAAGCAGGAATCCTACTGAAAGCATAAAAAGGATCAGATTTCTAAAGATAAACAAAAAGAATAGATACAAGAGGTTATTAACAGAGTTAGAAAAATTAAGGCAGAGCTAGAGTAAAGGGTAAAAGAAAGTTAAAAACTAATGAGAAGCAATGTTAAGAAGGCAAATGTGTCAAAGATCTTTTCTGTCTGTTAGTCTATAGCCAAATGATTACCTTGGGTTTATACAACTAACAAAGGCTTGGACGAGAATGGAAAGACAACAGGCTGGAAAGTATCAGTACTTGATGATTTGAAATAGGCATAAACAAACGAATTTCAGCTTCTGATACTTTGAGGATTTGGTCTGCGAGAAGCAGTCAGTCAACTCAGAGCTGCTGAATGGATAAAGGAGGTTCTGGAAGATTAGATATAGTGAAGGGAGGTTTTTTTGTTTGGTTTTTCTTTGGGTGGTGTACACCATGAGCTGTAACAATATAATTCAGAGAATCTGGGTCTGATTCCCAAAAAGCTGTTGCAACTGATAACAGTGTTTGAACCAACCAGGAATTCATACAGTGAAAAATATCAACATGGTGTTATCAATAATGAATTATTTCAGAGTAAGCTAGCTCTTCTCCTGTATGAAACCCCATGTCACAATTTTAGTAAAGATCTTCCATGATGCTGTTAAAATGAAGCTAAGGAAAAAATACAACATGAATGTGAAGAACTGAAGGACAAATACAGCTTACTGGAAAGCTATATTCATGATTTGACATCAAATTGGAAGGGGCGTATTGTGCAAGGTGTCACCAAAGCTTTTCTTTGGGTAGGAATCTAGCCAGTGTATTCATAAACGTTTTGGAAGAATAAATGTATTATTTCCTAAGTTACCACATTAGAAAGTGGTTTCAAGTGGTTTAGAGGAAAGGATCGTAATTGAAGATGGCAGTGATGGGTCAAGAAAGCAGCCTTGAAATCATGTGAAAACCAAGAACTACACATTCGGAGTACATTCTATCAGGGTGATGCAAGTGAGACTTCCACCTTCCACAAACAAACCCTCCCAGCTGTCCAGGAGCAGCAAAGGTCAACTGTTCCTTCAGGGACATGAAAATCTGCCCAGCAGAACAGAGGCCACTCCAGCCAGCGCCCAGTCCCACAGTACCCAACAAAGTGATTAAGGGAAGTACAGCTGCCACATTCAGCCGAGAGCCCAGATCCTCAGGCTAGTGTCTGGTAGTGACACAGGACCACGGTCAAGCCAAAATGTCAACCTGCAGCTCAGGCCCAGTGGCAGTAACCATGGCCAGGTACCAGCAGCAGCAAGGTGCCACCTCTTATAGGTCTGGGCTCAAGGAACCTTGATACAGACTTATTTAATTGCTGTAGGGTATCAGTGGGCTGGATCAGGGCATATGGAGCTGAGATACAGAGCTGAGAAAGGGATGTAGCAACGTGGCACAGCATGGCATGAGAAATGGGGTTTTCAGGCTGGATGTGAGAGCTCAGACACCAGCAGCAGACTTGAGGCCCCAGGTGCTCTCCATGGGCCTGATCTGCTTTTGATGAAAAGGAATTTTGGAGGGGTTTGAGAACATCACTTTTTCAGTTACTAGTGGTAGTATTTCTTCACATTTACGCAATCCTGCAAAGCAAAGTGCAAGAGACTCATCCATTCTGCAATAAAATACGTTTGAGCTCCTGCAATAAAACAGCGCAGATTCAAGTCTTTTTAAGATTTTCTATCATACATGAATTTGTGATTGCATCACTTGTGATTTCAATAACCTACTGACTCTGAAAAGACTTTGCTTTAGTGAGGATCAGGAATTAGATGAAGTTCTGCCTGTGCCATGGTTTTGGTAGTTACTTGAAAGCCAGCAGTAATCTAAGAAATGCGGATATCTAATTAAAAACACGAATGTTTCTACTCTTCGTGTGAAGAGCAGCTCAGGGCAGTGACACACCTGAGCCTACCTGGTGGCTGAGGGCAGTTGCCCAAAATTAGATTCCATTTCAAAGTACACAGTTGAGCAGTCTCTTCTTTTTGTACTTCTGAGGGGCCACAAGGCAGGATGGGATAGAAAAAGGACTGCGGATTTGGACCTTCCCCTTCAGAGACTTTGCCACTCTGATTCTGTGGCTTGCTTTTTGTGTTAGCCTCTAACTCATGTGAAAGCACGGAGGAAACAACGTGCTCCCCCATTTTTTTCGTGCTAAGAATTTTAGGACCACAAGTAAGACCATTAAGCTCAGTTTTGAATGTGGTTGTGCCAAATGAAAGACTCTGTAACCATATTGGTTCAAGCTAGGGGGCATTTTAGTTGTTTAACAAACATACAATGCAGCGTGGCAAAAAAAAGCGTACAGTCATGAGGTGGTCCCCTTCGCCTGTTGATAATTTAGAAGACTGACACTAATGAGGTCCCTTGATAAGAAAAGGCAGAACTAAAAGCATGCTAACTTCAAAAGGATTTTGTGCTTGAAATATTAAAGTGATGCAGAGGAGAGAAAGGGCTCATAGTTGTGGAATCCCATGAGTTAAGTCAAACTGCTTGAAGATTAAAAGCCATATCTGACCTTGTATCACAGATGTATAAATGATGGAAAATCTGTTCAGAGGAGATTATTGTCCCAATTTCTGTACAATTTCTAAGGGAACTTCCCACAGGGGACTGTGTGGCTGAGGTTTGCTAAGGCCAGACATTCCTGAGGATCACATGAATGCTATGTATGACTCTGTGAGCATCAGGCAGGAGTTTTTCCCACATGTAAAGCCTGGTAACCATCTATGGGGAAAAACATCAGTCATGCTTCAGTAAGGATTTTGTGGAACTTGCAGGGACCATGATCGTATCCTAAAAATAAAGCCATAAGAAGATTAAAAATGCTAAACTAAAATAAAACATATTGGCTAATATAAAATAAAGATAAGACAAGAAAACCAGAGTGATTTCTGCTGTGAGATTTTACTGCCCTAAAATTACTGTGTTTCTCACTGTCTCTGTAAATTTGTGCCAGGCTATGGTGTGAGCCTGGCCAGGTACCAGGAGTGCCTTCCTCAGTAGTTCAGTGTTTAGGCATGGGACAGAAACAGTGCAAGAGTGTGAGAATGAAGTTGGTGAGATGGTGCTAGATGTGGGAAAGACTGGAAGGCTTGGCTGGCTTAGGGACAGGAACAGAGACGAGGTGCTGGGTTTCAGTAGCAGGGAATAGACAGTAGGGGAGTAGGTGTGGCAGTGTGGGGCTGAGCTCTTAGCTGGGGCTATGGTCTGGTGGGAAGGGCAGGAAGGACATTATTGTAGAATAATGTGAGCTGGAAGGGGCCTGGGAAGGTCAATTTGTCCAGCCTCTACTAAAAGCAGGGTTAATTTACATGTTAGGACAGAATGTTGCTGAATTCTCACAGGCTACAGGATCCTCATCCAGGCTAGGAGAAGGTGTACAGATCCCAAAAGGGAAAGGGCTGAGTTGGCTCCTTGCTGCAACTTGCCATGCAGTTGGTCATTAACAGAGACTGAGCATGTAGGACACACCTCTTTCCTAAGTAGGTTTATGAGCTGTCATGGAGCCAGCAGGGACTGGCCTTCAACTTCTATGGTAGTAGAATAAGGAGGCTGGCTAAATTTAAGACAATACACTTTTGCTAATCAGGTTTGAAAAAAAACTTACTCCTTTATGTGGGAAAATATAATGTAAAAGAAATTAAGTGTTGTGTTCTGCAGGAAGATCCCAATCCAAAAGTGGAATTTTGAAAAGTTTGCCTCTGCAGATCACCTGTTGAAAAATCATAAGCAATTTGGAGAAAAAAAATTCTAATTCTGGGGAAAATTCAACTCTATTCTTAAATCTTGAATATCTCCCTTGGCTTCTCTTGAGGCTTCTCAATATCACTTCAGTATCCAAATCCCTTCTGACTTGTGTTCTGCAGTAATTTTATGAAGCTGACCAGTGTCTTGCTCAAATTAGAAGGAAATTTCTGCTTCCCTGAAGGGGAATCAGAACACATTTTGTTTAGGTAGATAAAAGCAATTTAAAGACCCCCAAAAATACAAAATATTAACTGTTTTCCTGGTAAGTAAAGGCAGATCTGGGTAGCTCTGATGTTCTAGGTTTAGTTACCACATCAAAGGGACCTGAAGGGTGTTAACAATAGATCCTGAAGTGGTTTTTGATACTTATTTTCTTATAAAATACAGAGCAGTTAGCTACAATTTTCATAATAGCCTTTCTGCCATTACAGTAATTCTGAAATGACTTGGTCCTTATAACTTTTTCATTCTTGCTCAAACAAAAGTCTCATACTTGAGAGTCCTGCAGATGATTGCAAATGGACAAAAATGAAGGGTTTGCAGACCTACTTCTTCTGTATCTTTTCTTGGGCTGCCAGGCTGCAGATGGAAAGAAGGTGGTAGCCAGGTGTGGGTCGGCTTCTTCTCCCAGGCAGCTAGTGACAGGATAAGAGAACATAGTCTTAATCTGCCCCTTGGGAGGTTTAGGTTGGACATCAGGAGGAATTTCTTCACAGATAGGGTGATGAGATGTTGGAATGGGTTGCCCAGGGAGGTACTGGAGTCATTGTCCCTGGAGGTGGTCAAGGAAAGACTGGATGTGGCACTCCGTGCTGTGGTCTGGTTGCCATGGGGGTGTTGGGTCATAGGTTTGACTTGATGATCTCAGATGCCCTTTCCAACCCAACTGATTCTGTGATGCTATGGCTAAGATGTCTCTAAGTATGCCACCCTATTTTTGAGAAAGGAGTGATTATATGCTGCAGGACTGGTCATAGTATTTAAAGGCACTAAAAGATGAAAGCCTCACGTGTTGCAGAAAAATAATGAGACATAATGCTCTGAAAGGAAATTATTTTTCTTGCTTTGTAGTTAGTTGTCAAAACCAGTGTGCAGTTTTATGACTTAGATTTGAGGAATTATTTTCATTTTTTAGGATCCCATTTTTACAATTATCTATTTTTAATTTGAAAGGGAAACAAATGGAATCAAGAGTCCTAAAGTTTAGCATAAATGGGTATGATTTTCACTAGTTGGAAAGTGCTAAATGACTTTTTTAGGATCCAAGTTTCCCTGAAGTTTGGAAAATCTTAATATCAAACAAAGAGTTTAATTTCCAAGAATGTATGTGCCAAACAATATGAACAAGGAAAATCTGTATCTAACTGGTCAAACAACTTGTGTATAGGGATAGATTTAGCTTTCAGACTGATAACAAATTTGATTAGGAAAAAGTATAATCACTGGATGAATAAAATGGGGCATAAACCCAATTAGAATTAGAATTAGGAATGGTATGAATAATTGAAAATTATTATTACAATTTATTATATCTCTCAATCATAAGGAAATTCACTTCTCTTAACCTCTGCTCCACTTCTTTTTTCTTTATAAATAGAGGATTAGGATTCCAGATAAAGAAACAGACACGAACATACTCACAGGGGTGGCAATAAAGTCATATTTCCATTCAACAAATTGAGAAAACCCCTGTTCAGCACAGTAGGAGCTTTTATTATGTAGTCAGTGTTGGCAGATAGACATAAAATGCCTGCTCTTCCAAAGGACATGGATAAGACCTCTAATGGGCTTCAGAGTGGTACATCTGCATCTGTGTAGTCATCTTCTAACAAGAAGAGAATGGAAACAGAACTCCATGCAAGAAAAGGAGCCCTTTTTCTTTGACTTGGTATTAATCTCTTGCAAAAGTCCATGGAAATTCTTGCTGGAATGTTTCTGCTTCCACAGGAGGCAAGCAGGCCTTTTTGATTTTCACACTGAATTGTGATCATACCATGACCTTTTGAAGACATCACATAATGTAGATAGAGAATCTTCCTCTCTGATCTGAAATACTTGTTGCACTAGCACATCATTACTCCACAAACAAGAACACTGCTTTCTTTAATCACTGATATTGTAATTAATAATAAATTAAATCATAGCTATACCTATCCTAAAAAACCCTGAAGGGGTGCACAGGTTTTTTAAAAAGCCTGTTTTCATTAAACAAAAGGAGAAATAAACTCCCTTTGCATTTTCAAGCCATTTATTTAGTTTTATAACAATTTAGTTTATTTATTAGTTTATTTATTTAGTTTTATAAAAATTTTTTTATTTCCACATTTGTTAAAATAGTTTTCTTTGCTAAAAGCTTTGTGAATTTATGTTAAAAACTTTGTATTTACTTTTAATTATGCAGTGAGGCCAAAAACTGTCTAACTTTCCAGGAAAAAATCTCATTTTGTCTTAGTGTTAAACATTGTGTATATGCCAGAAGAGAAATACAATACCTTGATTTTCTGAAATGTATTATGTGCTTAAGGGAGGATAACAAACTCTTTGACAAATGAGCTCATTATTAATGCAATAATAGGATAAATATGCTATAAAAGGATAAAAATATTATTTAACATAACCATTTCTGTCTTTGTAAAAAATATTGTTATAGGCATTAAACCTGACTTTCACCCCCTCTGCATCTCCCCCAGTTTCTTGGGGATCAGGCTTAGACAGTAGGAATTGAAAGAAAAGAAACACTGAAAAATAGATTTCTTACGCCTGTGATGGTGGAAAAGAACTCATTTGTGAAATCACTGTCTGAACTGAATTACAGCCTCCTTCTCTGCTGCTTGCATTGGCCCTCTAGTTTATAAGTCATCACTCCTAAAAGTTACAATCTAATAATAATAGTAATAACACTAGTGCTAGCACTACAAGCTTCAAATGATGTTCTCTTTGTGCCAGGTATTACAGAAACACAATCAAAATGCAAAGATCGAGGGAAAAATAGATGCTTTTGTTTTTCCCATTTCACATCAATGAGTCACAATACATTTAAGCAAATATCTAAAGTTCTGCTGAAATAGGGTTTGCTGCTGGACTGAGGCTTAGAGCATCCCGACTACATCTGAATTACTCTTTACTTGCTGCCTGCACTTTCCCCTCCTGCTGCTTTGATTGTCCCTGTCAGACATTTCTTGTAGCATGTGCAGGACACATGCCTAGACTTTTGTAGAGAAAGGGTGCGCAGGAAAGAGAAGAGGAGGTTGTAATCTTCATGGCTTCTCTTAAAATGGAAGAAGATCAACAGCGGAGTTGTCAAGGACTGTGTGCAGCTGTGTTTGTTCAAAGGTCCATCCATAGCATCTCATCTCCAACCCACGACCAGCGGAAGGTGCTTATGGTGGAGTACAAGAGGAGACAGGCACACTCCAAATAGTCACTTTGTTCTTTTAACACAATTAACATCATCTGTATTTCACAGCCACTGGTGGTGCATTTTTTTCCCCACACCAGAAAACTTTCAATACCTTTTAAACCTCCAGGAACTCTAAAACCTCATCAGTTTTCGTGGGAAGGAGCTACATATCTTAAAGCTACCCTCTGTGAAGTATGTGGGGGTTTTTTGGTTCTGATTTTTAAAATTTGCTCTGAAACCGTTGCACTCAATTTCCTTTGCTGCTCGCTGTTGTTACTGAGACACAGAACAGCTTCCTAACCTCTGCAGGGCATGACTGATTGCATAGCTCTCTAACATATTTTATCCACAGCCATTTCTGCAACTAAAAAAAATTTTTAAAAGTCACATTTTATTAGCTATTCATGGACAAAATCAAAGCAATATTCTGGCAGGGCATGACTGATTGCATAGCTCTCTAACATATTTTATCCACAGCCATTTCTGCAACTAAAAAAAATTTTTAAAAGTCACATTTTATTAGCTATTCATGGACAAAATCAAAGCAATATTCTGATAATCTTTATCTTTCTATTACTTTTTTTTATTTATACTTTTCCTCTAGCAATTTGTACTTCACAAGTTTCCTGTTGGCTCACTTTTCTGGCTGTCATGGTCTCTCTGAGTGGCAGCCCTGTTTCTCAGAAATGCAATATTGCTTGCTCTTCCCAACACCTGCTGGCTCAGCATCATCTGCAAGATTGTTAATAGTGCCTGCTGTCCCATCATAGAGACTGTTTATAGAGAAGATCAAAGCTGTTCAGTCACTTGTCCTCATCCCTTAATGATTTTCAAAGTTTCAGAAGATGTTTTGTTTTATCTTTCTCAAATACATAGAGATTTAAAGTTATTTAGGTGATTCCCTCCACAGTCTGCAATGGAATATTAAAATGTTTCTATATGTTGGAAGATTTTTCTATTTTAGCTATCACCAAGTTGCAATATTCATTGTAATGAAGATGGAGGTGGTGGAGGACAGACCTTCTGTTGACCAAAGGTTTGGACATGGCTTGTCTTTCTGAGGTATACTGCCTGAGAAATTCAGCAGAATGTAAAAGAATGTTTCAGGTCCTATATTAGGAAGCGGGCTCATACTCCATACCAGCATTATACTCTCAGTTTTAAAGTGTGTTATCTTTATTACATCAGTTTTATAGCAAGGAAAAGAACAATTTGCTACATCAGATTGGAAAAATTAAAGGTATCTTGAGCTAAAAAACCTCAGACGATTGAATTAAAATAAGTGATGCTTATTAAAAAGAAACTGTGAAAACAGGAAAAAATATATGATACATTGAGAGATGTGTTTCCTTAAAACTTTCTTTGAATGTGCTTCAGTCTTCTTGTGCTCATCCATTTGTTTTATATTTTAAAAGGGTCTTCCAACTATTGGACTAAACTCACTGATTGCCACTTAATATTCAAATGATCTTCCATGACCAGAATCAAGTTCTGGCACAAAGAACTTCTCCCTTTTGTTTACTACCCTCATATTTTAGTTTTCTGCCAGCCTGTATCTTGTTAGGCTCAAATTAATTTCCCCAGTGAAGTGGGTGGCCAGAATTACAGCAATATTCTAGATGACCTTGTACATAATAGCATTTGAAGTAGAAAATTGGAAATTGTTTGCCTGATGCATCTTAATATCTCACTTGCCTCTTCTATAACTTCTTCAAGCTGGTGGTTCACAGTTTGACTAACCACAGACATTTCTTTGTCCCCCAGTCTTACAGCTAGTTTTTGCTGAGGTTTTTGCTGTTGGTTCACCAACAAATGATGGAAAACTGCTGTACTTTGACATTCACCATATTGTCGCATTTCTATTCATCTATTGTCAAACTCTTGCAGTTTTATTCCATTTCTCTGCTTTAACAAAGTGTTCCTGGTGACTCTTGAGATTTTCTCCTAGCCCCTGCTGTCCTGGCAGATCAGAACAAAAAATTGCTTTTTCCCTTGAGGACCAAGCAGGCAGCTCTGAATGCTCCACTCTACTCTGAAAATCTAGGTCTCTTTCATTCCCCTTGGTTTTGACCTCTACTTTTTCATTTCCACCTTTAATTTCTTCTCAAATCCGTAGTTCTACCCCACGCCTTCCCCAGAACAAGGTTGAAACAAAGCAAATACTCAAAAATACATCAGGCTTTCTGTGGGCTGCACTGTGCCTAGAATTGGCAGGAAAGTGATTTCTAAGAGCACAGGAAGTTTTGACAGCATTCATTGTCTCCAGAAGTGTAGGTAGGTTTGTTGTTCTGAGAAACCAGCAAGGAACGGCCAGAGCACGGAGGGCGAGCAATAGCAGAGGGGGGTGGTAGTGCAGGTGGGGTTCTGTTCTCCCAGTGAGGTTACAGTCCCCCATATCTGAGCAGGGGGAGGCATAGCAGGGTGCCACCAAAGCAGAGTGATTCATGAAGTCCACTGCCTCATCATGGATTGCAGTTAGGAGGAGGTGCAGCCAGAGAAAAGGAGGGGGGGCAGAAGGCAAGTTAGTGGGTCTGAAGTCAATCCAGAGACAGAGCCAGAAACAGCGAATAAGAAACATGCAACTACAGGTATCACAGACAAAGTAGAGTAAGCAACAGCCATAGCAGATTCAGGGGTTATTTAAGGAAGGAAAAAAACCCAAAAAGAGAGAATAGATCTCTTACTCTATTTGAAGAGTACATACGTGGTGGCTTCCCTTGCAGAGCTGCGTTCACAAAAATGTATGTAGTCTATGCACAGGTGGTTTTGCCTTGTGTTCTTTCATTAATCACCAGATTCAGAATTTGCTGCTTTGGTTTAGCTCAATTTTTACTAAAATTTACAACAATCCTATAGTGGTTTTTGCTAGCAGGCTCCTAACAGAAAATTCAAAAGTTCAATTTCAGCCAGTTATCCACAACAACGTATCTGCAGCCTGTCAGCATTAGCAATTGAAGTTATGCTTTTTGCCTACAAAAGCACCGTAGCTCAGTCTAGGACTGAGGGCCCAAGCCTGAGCTTAAATGGAATTCTGGGACCAATCTGCAGAGCCTGTGTGGGTGGAGATCCCAAGTGAGGTTGGTCAAAGCAATTTAAGCCTATCAGTGCACTCATGGCCCTGCATTTATGAATCACTTAAAAAACCTTCTAAATTTCTTCAAACAACCAACTCAAAATATGACTGATAACTAAAATTTTCTGCTCCATTTTACTATTGCTTTTAATGTTCTCTTCTTACACAAATTTTTTTCCTGAATTTTCAGCTCCATCCATCTGATCTAAAATGAAGCATTAATCTGCATATATTCTAGAGCAGACACTGGCTGAAGTCACCACCTTCTTCTTGGTTTGACATGTGATGTAACTTCAAAGTATGCTGTAACAAAGGATTCCAAACCACAGTCAACTGGGGTAGCCAAGGGAGTTTCAGTAGAACTGGCTCAGTCCGATGCAAATACACATGACTTTGAAGTATCTTCCTCTGAGCTCATTTTGATCTGGTCAGATGCAAGACACTTCCAAATCAGAAGCTATGTAGTTGCAATGCACTGGGAGTAATGGCAAAGCAACTCACCTGTGCTTGCTAAATTAGTTTGGAAATAATTTTTTTTCTGAAACTATTCCCTCCTCTAGAAGATGCTGATACTAGTTTTTTCAGTCTAGTAAATAAAGGAAGACAAGGTGCTCATTAAAAGCAATGCTCCTTTCACCTTGGCCATATGCTGTTTATAAGCAACTGTAGTGTATTATTATGCCAGTGACAGTAGTAAATCCTTGGAGAAATGTTCCTGTGCAAATACAGTCTGCATCTGTCTGCAAGGCTGCCAATCACGGCAGTGATTAACGCAGAGATACCCTTATGCTAATCCCTCAGTACAATTTTTATTTTATCAGTCTGCCTCCAGGTCTGGATAAACTTTGCTTATATATTTGTCTGAAAGAAAATAAATAAAACCAATAATGTCTTACAAAAAGAAATGTTCCATTTCTGAAAGGAAGAAAGTCAGGAGAGTGCAGTGATTTCAGCTGTACCAGACAGCTCATGGAATAATTTCTGCATGATGTAGGATCCACATGCAGAGTACAGATCAGTAAGCAACACCTTAGCATGAAAGATAATTTACGTAATTTGGCTCAGCATCAGCTGAGAATTGTGATTCTTAGCTGGCTAAGTAAGAGTTAGAGTAAGCATGTTTCTGATCACATCTTCCAGACTGTCAGCATGCCAAGACACTTATCTGTTTTCCATTTCCTGCTGTTCTAGGAAGTGCATGTGTAGGATCTTGTCTCTGTGCTGGTCTGCTGTGGTTTTGCAGGCAAGTAAGCCAGTCAGTCCATACAATACTATGTTAAAAAACCTTTTTTTTGGGTATTTGGACAGGGAAAGGGGACAGTAGATTCTGGAGGAAAGGGAAGAAGAAAAACATACTGTAGTAAAAAAGAAGGTGCTGCCCGCTGTGGATAAATTAAATATGTTTAAAAGTTCACCCAATTGCTCTGTTTGACAAGTGTGGGCTAAATTCATGCAGTTGTCCCTTCATTAGCTATAGATGGGTGACAAACGGGCAATTATTTCAGAGTATAATAATTTCAATTTTTAGGTAAAGTCAGGAAGCAGAGTATCTCTTGTCCTGCCTTTCTGAACAATTTTGGCTATTCCACTTATAATATTAGAAGGTCATTTCCCTTTATCACTGGAAAGCTTTCATATTGATTAAATTCCTTCTTCTTGTAAATAAAGCAGTTTTGTCATGTTGAAATGGTAGAGAAATCATAATTTTGCCACTCTTTAAATGTTAAAATGCAGGCATTGCTGTAAATATGGCTGTTACAGACCCGATCTAATGTGGTGATTTTTGCAATTCAGCTCAGCTGTTCTTAATACATTCAGTGATACTTTAAGCCATCAGCTTTACATGGCCTACAATATTCTTGTGCATAGAGAAGAAAGGGTTCTATTTTAGAACCTGCAAAAGCAATAGCAGATAAGAAGATGTCACAGAATCATAGATTCATAGGATGGCTTGGGTTGGAAGGTACCTTTAAGTTCACAGGGACACCTTCCACTAGACCAGGTTACTCAGAGTCCTGTCCATCCTGGCCTTGAACACTTCCAGGGAGGGGCATTCACAGCTTCTCTGTGCCTCCCCTACTCCACAGTAAAGAATTTCTTCCTAATTACTGATCTAGACCTACCCTCTTTCAGTCTGAAGCCATTGCCCCTTTTCCTAACACTGTATGCCCCTGTAAAAAGTCCCTCTCCAGCTTTCTCCTCGGCACCATTTAGGTACTGGAAGATGCTCTAAGGTCTCCCCTGCATCTTCTCTTCTCCTGGCTGAGCAACCCCAACTCTCTCAATCTGTTCTAAAAGTAGAGGTTCTCCAACTCTCTGATATCTTCATGGCCCTCCTCTGGCCTTGCTCCACCAGTCCCATGTCCTCCTCATGCTGGGGGCCTGAGAGCTGGACACAGTACTCCAGGTGGCGTCTCACAAGAGCAAATATATCCTTTAGCTGCCCTCTCCTATGGTTTTCATTTCCTCAGCACCTGAACAGATGCATTGTCATGTCTATATTTGGCATAATGGGTGGCAGAAACCCCTGTCAGAATAGAGAACATGGGAATCTGTATGTAGGTGTAAACAAAAGATGTAGAATAGAAATGAAAAAGAAGGGGAAAAAAGTCATGATGAATGTGGTTAAGCACTGGAACAGATTGACCAGAGAGCTGATGGAATCTCTGCCCTTGGAGGTTTTCAAGACTGAGCAGAGCAAGGCCCCAGACAAGCTGATTTAACTTAGGACGTCAGCCTGCTTGGTGGCAGGGTCAGACAGGATGGCCTCTGGAGGTCACTTCCAGACCAAGCCTTCCTGTGATTTTTCTGAATCAGCATAACCAAACTGTAACCTTCTACAGAAGTAAACGATCTTCTTTGGCAGACTCTCTAGCTAGCTGCTTGTTTCATCTCACTAGCTCCTAATGTGTTTCCTCGGTTATGTCAAATTAGCAAAATTAGCATTCCTTCGCACACAAAATTAGCCTGGTTCATATGCCACAATTACTTTCACTTCCCACCTTGAAATTTAGGCAGACATCTCAATGATTAGATGTTATCTCTCTGTTTATGGTGTCTGACTGTGCTTTTGAACATCTTTGTGTCAAGGACGAGATACTGACTTCTTGTTTGTGGAATATTGCACAAGCATGTAGCTTAGTCTAGGGGCATTTCCAATGACTCAGCTTAAGGGAAACAGGAAAGAAAGCAATTTCCTCCTGCTCCTTGGCTCTTCTCCATTTTTCTTTATCTTCTCCCCCTCCATATTTTGTGTCAACTGCAGGCTTAAAATCAACCCCTAACCTCTTTGTTCTCTCTTTTCGTAGAAATTCTTAACCCTTGTTTCATTTCTGGGGCTCACTGTTTTGCTCTGCAAGCTACACTTCCCATAGGCAGCAGGAAAAATGAAAAAAGATTCACAATGATGATGCAATTAGTTATAAAGGAATAGATCCTACTTAATTAATCTGGGAATTTCCTTGGGAAGCAGTAATGTCAGCTATCATATGCAGGAATCTCCCAACTTCTTGCATTTTAATGTTTTGGTGCTTGTTTTTTTACTGAAAGACTCTGGATGGGTTTTTTCCCCAATACGTTTCTGTGTGCTTACTCTCAGCCGACTACAATCTACACAATTTTTGAAACTACTCACATTCTATGGATGATTGGGCTAATCAGAGATTTCAAATGAAAGGACTAAATCTTCACAGTACGAATAAGGTTTCCTTCAACTACTAGATGCAAATGGTAATTCATGGGAGTCACAAGCCCAAAGTCACAGTGTTTTCCTAACTGAGGGTATGTTTTCCACTGGTTTTCCATGCTGATGAATGCCACTAAAGTATTTTTGTGGTGTACAATTATATATGACAACTACATCATTGACAAAAATGATGTTTTTAAACTGTACAGGTTGCACATCCTGGTGGTCTGCTCCTGAAATCCCTCCTGTGGGAATCAATACAAATGTTCCCTTGTAAGTGACTGCTGAATGGAATCACTCTTAGAGGGCTTAACAACTCACATTTATAAGAAGACAATTTACAGGCTTGCAAGTTCTATTTTATTGAATAGAATATGTTTCTGTTGAATATGGGTAGGATGAATAGGATTGTTAGTCCTGTTTTTTCAGGTTCAGTTCACAACTGTTAGAGCCTGTAGGTAATGAAAATTCAGTCACTACATGAATGCTTCTCTTCTGCTTCCCAGCACAAAGTCTTACACTTTCTTTGACATTGGTGTGCTATATAAATTGAGGCATCCTTCATATCTGCCTATAAAGATGTCTCAATTTCCAGTAAAGTGTCAGGGCCCAGAGCAGGCTTCCCTTGTTCTAGGAGTTCAGCTGACTGCGCTCAATGTCCAGCTCACTGATGGGAGTTGCACTGAAGAAACCAACACCAAGACTCTACATAGGTCCCCTATCCTTTCCTTGGGAGCAGCCTTCATGCTAAAACTCCCTTGTTCTCCACCAGTCCCAGAATTTTTAGGATTGATTTGTGCTTAACCTGAAGAGCCAAGGAAAACTACTCCTTGTTACCTGGCCCATGAAATGAAATGGGGAACTGTGACTTCAGTGTGTGCTCTAGGGCTCACCCCTTTCAGAGAGATGTGCTTTTAAAAGTCATGCAGACAACAATGACACTGACATGATCTTTAAGCAAAACAAAAGCATTTTAGTGTTATGTGATTTGGATTGCATGAAAGTCAGCCCTTTGTACAATTCACAATTTGTATGTTCGCCCTTATGTCCCAGCAATGCCATTGGGTTTGTTTTTCCTAGTCACTGTGACGTGTAATTCTTGTGCAGCCACCGGAAAATTCAGCAGTTATATAAGACATTTTAAAAGTTTCTGTTTGAACTCTTCCTATCTGTCTTATTTTATTGGTTTGTAACTGGTAATTATGAGTTCACGCTGATCTACAATTTCAGTTTCCACAGCAGTGCTTTTTAAAAGTAATTTGGTTTTAGTCTGTCTTATTCTTCTCCAGTAATAATTTCAAGGTTTGGGTGTAACACTGAAATATTCATAAAGTTTCTAACCAGCTGCAAATTTTTGGACTTTATTATAGTAATGGAAGCTGCCTGAATGACAAATGAGACACAACAGAGCAGAAAGAGAGGTGAAAGGAGAGCAAGAGAAAAGAAGGTGTAAAAAATATATAAAACTTAGCACAAAGGAACAAGAGAAATGCAGATTGTAACAAAAAAAAAAAAAAACAGAATAAGGAAAGGTAAAAAACAGTGGGAAGAGAGAGGCAGAGAAACATTACAAATTTAATATAATTCTTTGGTCACTGCCTAACAAATAGGTTAGCAAAATGTTGATTTTTATCCAATCTCATACCCATATGCTTGACACTCTGCAGTAGCTGAAAGACTAACGTGCCAGAGTGATACTTAAGTTTTTGAGGAAAACAAAATCTTGAGGTCAAATACCGGATGGTAAAATGAGAAAAACTTGTATTTGAGAAACTGCCATCAAAACAACTAGAGGAGTTATCTTACTAAGAATTTGGAAATAGGCTGCTTGTTGCAAATTTCATCTGCCTCTTAGGTTTAAACCTAAATCCAAGTGGCACATATAAGATGTTCAGCCTTGAGACAACTTGATTATATTGAAGAGTGCTTTTAACTACAGGGCTGTGTGTCCCTGCTTAATAGCCTTTTGGTCCAGCTACTAGTACTGAACTTCGGTGGAAACACAGCACTTTGTACTCACTTCAAAAATGTGATGTAGAACAACTTTGCCACGTGGCTTTGAACTTTGTGCCACATCACAATTTTGTCTACCAGTGATCATAAATAAGACAGGAGGTAGATCCTAGATGACAGGCATGCATTCATAGAGACACAACTGTATAAATCATCACTTGAGAATCTTCCTTCATATTTAGATTAACACCAATGTAATCCATGATTGCCCCCAATAGCACAAAACTTTGTGCACCTCTAGAGAACACCAACATGCTTATACCAATAGTTACCCAGAGGTTTAGGTTATCTGTTAGAGTTCTGAAACAATTGCTAATTGAAATTTCTGATCCATTTGTAAGCTCTGTGTGTGAATTTGTTTTTAAGTTGCGGAACAGGAATGAAGGAATAGCAAAAAAATTCCAGTTTGCTTTTTTTCCCACATTCACTGATGTTGTATTCTTCTCCAGAAGAATATGGATATCACTGAACAGAACTTCTTTCCCGATTCAGATTTAAAGACTGCAGTCAAAGGACATAATTGCAACTGTCTGGCAGTGGAGCAGTCAGCAGCCATGTGTTGCTTAAGCAGTACATGGGAGAAGCAGCCATCCCAGGGTGGGCTCCAGTTTCAGAGATTGCACCCCAGTAGTAGTCAGCTGGAAAACACTAAAAAAATAATGTGATTACTTGAATTCTACTCCATGTCCTTGATGACTAACTCAGGGTCTTAGAAAGGTCTTGAACACTATACCATGTCCCCTTAAAACAGGCCATACAACCTTGTAATAAACGGGGATCACTCTTTTATTTTCAAAACAGCTCGTTGGAAGATGACAAGCTATTATAGTCTTGACCACTCTTCCCTACCCTCTCTCATTTCAGTCATTCCTATATGGGAAAACCAGTCTGGTTTCCTTCCTCCCTGCAATCTCACACTCATATTTCTGTCTAGGGTTTAGTGTACCGGTGTTGTGTGAAGGAGCGGGCAGGGCTGGTCAGGAGAGCTGTATTCCCTTCCTATTGTCACTAGTTCACCGTGAACTTGTACACACTGAACTCTTACCGACCCAGAGACAACAGGAACATCTTGTATTATATATTTAGGAAACTCACTGGGAAAAAAAAGGAGTCAGTTGCAGTCCTTTCAATAGAGGTAATTTACGACCTTCCACAGAATAAAATACTGCCAATCGAACATAGAAAAGAGACCAGGTCCTCTTCTCCCATGAGTAATAAATGTTAGAGATTTCATTATTTTGGCCAAGAAATTTTGAATGTTTCCACCAAATAGGATAGTTTCAGCAAGGGCTGTTTTCCAGTCTGCTCTGGCTAATGTTTCAGGCATCTTTTGCAAGGCATGCAATGAGCAGTAGAATCCCTTCAACACCATGCTATGTACAGGAATGAAACAGACTTAGGTCTCCGACACTTGCTTTTAAAACTTAAAAAAATAAAATGTATATAAAAAGGATGAAGGGAGAGGTTTTTTGTCTCCTCCTTACCTAAGAGGAAGAACAATTGACTTCAACAAACCCCCTCTTGCATATTAACAGATCTCAGATTGCACCTACTTCAGCAAGTCCTAAGACATTTAGAGGAACATTAGTCTTTTGTGTTAGCTACATTCTGAAGTGTTCAGATGTGTTAATGCTGAAGCATATCTAGACATGCCAAGAAGCAAAAATATAGAGAACTGTGAAGTACTAAAGGAAAAACAAACACAAACAGTTAGAGAGTTTTTGTATTTCCAATAGCAGAAAGCAAAACCCCCAAAATTTTAGGATTTCAATTTTGGCCATAAACCTCTGCTACTTACGCTATATTTCACAGAATCACAGAATAATCTGAGTTGGAAGGGACCCTATGGGATCACTGAGTCCAGCTCCTGGTGTTGCACAACACTATCCCAGAATCACACCATGTACCTGAGAGCATTGTCCAAATGCTTCTTGAGCTCTGTCAGGCTCGGTGCTGTGACCACAGCCCTGGGGAGCTGTTACAGTGCCCAAACACCCTCTGGAGGAAGAACCTTTCTCTAACATCCAATCTAAACCTCACTTGGTACAACTCCAGGCCATTCCCTCAGATCCTGTCCCTGGTCACCACAGAGAAGAGATCAGTGCCTGCCCCTCCTCTTCCCCTCATGAGGGAGTTGTAACTGCAATGAGGTCTCCCCTCAGTCTCCTCTTCTCCAGGCTGAACAGACCCAGTGACCTCAGCCACTCCTCATACGGTTTCCCCTCGAGGCCCTTCACCATTTTTGTTGTCCTCCTCTGGACACTCTCCAGTAGTTTAACATCTTTTTTATATTGTGGCACCAAAACTGCCCCCAGCACTTGAGGTGAGGCCGCCCCAGTGCAGAGCAGAGCGGGACAATCCCCTCCCTTGCCCGGCTGGCGATGCTGTGCCTGATGCCCCCCAGGACAGGGTTGGCCCTCCTGGCTGCCAGGGCTCTGCTGACTCATGTTCAGCTTGCCATCAACCAGGACCCCCAGGTCCCTTTCCCCAGGGCTGCTTTCCAGCTTCTCATTTCCCAGTCTGTCCATACATCCAGGGCTGTCCAATCCCAGGTGCAAGATCTGGAAATTTCCCTTGTTGAACTTCACATGATTGGTGATTGACCAGCCATCTAATTTCTCAAGGTCTTTCTGCAGGGCCTCTGCCTTTGAGGGAGCCAACAGCTCCTCCCAGCTTTGTATCATCTGCAAAATTGCTTAGTATCCCTTCCAGCCCTGTGTCCAAGTTATTTATGAAGATTTTGAAGAGCACAGGGCCTAGGATGGGGCCCTGCAGAACCTCACTAGTGACAGGTCACCAGTCTGATGTCACCCCAGTCACTGCAACTCTTTGTGCCCAACCTGTGAGCCAGTTGCTCACCCATCACAAGAGGTGTTTATCCAGCTGTGTGCTCAACATTTTGTCCATTTTCAGCTTTANCAACATTTTGTCCATTTTCAGCTTTACTGAAATCCAAAAAGGTCTACATCAGCTGGCTTTCCTTGATCAACTAGACTGGTTACCCCGTTATAAAATAAAAATCAAGTTTGATAAGCAGGACTTTCCTCTCATGAAGCTGTGCTGGCTGTGACCCGTCACTGCATTGTCTCTTAGGTGTTTTTTGATACCTCCCAGAATGATCTTCTGCATAACTTTAGCAGGCACTGATGTGAGACTGACAGGCCTGTAGTTTCTGGGGTCCTCCTTCTTCCCCTTCTTGAAAACTGGGACAATGTTTGCCAGCTTCCAGTCGGATGGAAGCTCTCCAGATTCCCAAGACTGATCAAAAATAATCAAGAGAGGTTTTGTTATACTCTGCTTCCTGGAATTTTAGTCCTGGTACTTTATCTTTATCAGATTTGGTCCTGTGGTTGGCGATTCTTCTTAAAAATATTTCTAGAGTAGATTTTTAAAAATAATTTAATGCATCTGCTCTAAAGTCTTTGGACTACAGCTTCTGAGGTTTAGATGAATCTTTCAATATGCTCAGCATGTTTCTTAGTCTGTTCTGAAAGGTGAATTATTCAACATAATTTTTCCAGGGAACAAAAAGACACTATGTGTTTCCATAGCAAAATCATAGTTTCTTTTCCAGTAATCAGTTTGCATATTTGTACTCATGACAATCTGTTTAAAAGCATAAGAAATAAAGTGTGCTAGCCAAAATAAAAGTAAAGGGCAGTCAAACTACAAATAGATTGCAGAAGATACAGAGGAGAAGGTACAAAGTAGGCTTTGAGTTTTAAAAATATTATAAGTGAGATTTTTTGGTTGTTTTTTTCTTAACTGATCAGTTATTTTCAGAGAGAGACCACAAACTGTCTGAAATAAAAATAGAATTGTCGATCTTATCCTTTGTTTAATTGTATTGCTTGAATTAGTGCCACATTTTAGAACAATTACAGCCAAAAATTATAAAGGGCCGCCCTTCCTCATGCATGGAATGTAGCAAGCCAACACAGGAATTTTATTTTCAAAGTGAGTATTCCTCTGAGCAACTTTTCATTCACCATAACTGTTGAATCTCTATTTCAAGATTCATAAATTTTGAACATGATTATGAGCAAATAATGAAAGTTAGGGTCACTTAACCCTTCAAAACTTTAGAGCACCTGCTGTCAAGTACAACCATCAGGTACCCATCACCAGCTTCTGAGAAGGAGCAACTGACAGCTCCAAAACGAGATTTGAGGTTACAGGTAGCCCATGACAGATGATAACACGATTCACTCCAGTCACACAAAAGACAATTTTTTAATAGTGAAGTCAGCTGAAATCTGCTGTTTTACAAAATGAAAAGCCAAACAGAAAAACCCCAGCATGCAAGGATCAGGCTGCACTAGCAGAGAACAGGCTCTGTGCTTACAGCTGAGGGTGATACAGGCAATCTGTTACAGCTTTTGCGGCCAGAAGGCTTCCTTCAGGCTTGGTTTAAATTTACTGCAGGGCTGATTTAGGTCTGCTTTTGGGAGACCACATGCTCTTTAGTTAGGAGATGAAGCACATATTTAAACTATCCACTAAATCCTTTCTTTTGAATTGTATTGTAACACATCAAGGAGGGGACTGAGGTGACCTGGTTTAGAGTATGAGAGTAATGGACTTTTATAAAACACCTTACAGTACATCAAAATAAAAAGCTTTGGAGGGCAGGAGAATGGGCTGGAATCTCAGCCAGTTTGCTGACCTCCACTCACACAAGCTACAATAAATCTTCCCTTCAGGCTATTACAGGTACAATTACTCTCATAATTGCTACAGAGATATATGTGACCAGACTATGCATGAACAAACAAATGTGGAAGGAGGCCTCCAAGGTCAAGTAAGCAATAGTAATGATTTTATTAATTACTAAATTCTAAGAAAGTAGGGATCACAGGATCACTGGACTGGAAGGAATTTCACAAGATCTTCTAGGCCATCCTGTTCATCATAACAGCTCAACAGCTAAATCTAGGTCACTCGTAAAGGCTGTTTCTCTAACCTGTTCTCAAGGAAGACCTGTCCTCCAGCTTCAAATGATGGAGATGTTCTTGTGCTATCTATCCCAGTTGCTTCACTACTGTGGTCACCATAAGATGTTTTTCCATCCTGAATATTTCTTGTAAAAGTTTACTTCAGTGGCTCTTTCCCATGCTATATTTATGCAAATTGTTATTCCTCCCTCAAAAGCTTAATCCATATTCACTGGCATTTTGTAGAACTGGGAATTAAGTATCTGATGGATTTGAACAAAAATATAAGAAGTGTATCCAGTTTCCTTAATGCGGAGAAAGTATATTGCACTGGTACCATTTATGCAGGACTGACTACAAGTAGCATATGCTTCCCCCATCTTTCCATAGCTGTGCTTTACATTGGAAAAGACTCCCCTTTGATATTTGCAGCTGCAGAAGCAAGTGAGCAAACAAGACTCAGACATATGAGTGAGGAAGTGGATCAGAGGAAATAATCTCAGGCTGATTAGATAGCAGCAACACATTGAATAGAGAAGAGGAAAAAGTTGAGGTTTTTTTCTCTCCAAAAGATCCAAAGATGATAGCAATAAAATTGCAAAACGAGACAGAAAAATATGATAAATTTGAATTCACACAGGAGGCCATCCCATCATAATGCAGGGATTGCCTGCATTTTCCATCACATGACAACCCAAATGATTATACGATTCAGTGACAATGGCAGTCCTTTCCTATTAATTGACATAATCCTTTGCATGATTAATGTTCAGGTTCTTGTAACATGGGCAGGCAGGACAGGGACTGGTGGAATTCAGTTCCTATATCCTTGGGGATTCCTGGTGAGTAGAAGGATTAGAGCATGACCATTACCAGCCTGCTCAGAGGAGTCTGATGTGCTCCCATGGCAGTTGTCACTTGTTGCATTGCACAATGAAAATCTTACTAGATCAGTAGGGGCATCCAGAGCAGCAGCCTTGAAGAACAGATTGCATTGATTTAAAGAGTTTTGCCAACTGTTGAGCCCCAGGTACTTCCACCTGCAAAATTTAATCAATGGGACACTCGAGATTTCTACATCTCCTCATAATTTATTGGATCAATAGAGACATAAAGGCAAAGCATACATGCTGGGGAGACCTCGTTTCCTCTTTTCCATGCTTATAGGGAGCTTGGAAGAAAGATGGGGGCAGGTGCCTGTAGCAATCAAACAAGGGATAATGGTTTTAAACTGGAAGAGGGATGATTCAGAGTACATATAATGAAGAAATTTTTTTACAATCAAGGTGATGAAACACTGGAATTGGTTGCCCACAGAAGTGGTAGATGCTCCATCCCTGAAACTATCAAGGTCAGGTTGGACAGGGCTCTGAGAAGCCTGAGATAGTTGAAAGATGTCCCTGATCATTGCAGGGGATGGACTTTTAGAAGTCCCTTCAAACCCAAGCCACTTTATGACTCTATGATATTCCACAGTGGAAACAGACTTTATATAAAACTAAATCATATTATCATAATTTTCCCCCAACTGATACAAACCAATCAGCTGAGAGACAAAACTTTGGTGATTCCTAGATTTATAAACTAAACAAGTCGTATGCTAGTAAACTTTCCATCTTCCAAAACAGGGTGCCCATACTGTGGTTACTCATTTGCTTTTACATGGATGCTTTATCACACTCTAGTTCCAAAAAGCCCTGCTCTCTAAGCATTTATGTTTTCAGTTTCTGGTGCAGCATTGTGCCTGTGACTACTGGCTCACCTTGGGATTTTCTCATCCTGTTCTTATTCTCTGTGATCATGACAGACAAGATTTGATGACTTCTTAGGTTCGTGAGCACCCCGCTTATTCAGGCTGACAGCTGGATTTCTGGCTCAGTTTTCATTTGCTGGAATAAGATTTTAATCTCAGCTTATTTCAGGAGATTCAGAGTGAGAGGTGTGATCACCTTTCTTGGTAGGTAAAGTAAACAGTTGAAGTCAACTTTTTGAATCCCTAGGAAATAACATACACTCATGACAAAGTAAATGAAGTGCTCTCTTAAAAGGAACTATTTAAATTCTTATGTGTATGTGTGAATTATCTTCGCAGCTCTTATTGGGCTATCTTTTATATGTATTCTAGCAGTAAGACTGTGTTGCAAGTGCTCTCTGACTGTCATCAGGGCTACTTTCCAGGTGTTTCATACCAGCCAAACTGCAAGGTCATTTAATTTCGGCAAAGCTGTTGTGGACCATACCTATTTTTGAACCTGTGGCAGCAGAAGTATAAACACTCAAATAAATACATTCCTAGGCCCTAGAAGGTGTTTTGTGTTTTGTTGCCAATCAGCACAGTGTAAAAGTAATCAGGCAGTCACAGCACCATCAATGCTGAACTCCACAAATCTGAGGATGTACAATTAATACAGGACTGTTTGACATCTCTCCTCTGCTGACTTGACTCTCTTAATGTCTGGCAGAAGCCTTTGGTTCAAAGCATTGAAAACTCTATACCTGTTTATTTTTGCAGGCAGTAATGCTGAACACTGAGAGGCCATGTTCAGCTTTTTGGGAGCAGAACGTATTCTATTGAATAGCTGTGAACATATTCTACCACTGTAGCAATTGTTTCAGAGGATCCTTTCAGAACAAAGGGGCTCTACAAATATCCTAGTCCTCAAGGATATGTGTTACCTCTCTCAGCCCAATTTCAGCAAGAAATTGATAAAAGGAAGAAGATAAATGTAATGTAATTTCCTCATTCAGGAAAAATTGAGGTCTTCTTGGGTTTCATTGTTAAAGTAAACTGAGAAGAGCAGAGATTAAATTTTCTGTTAGTTTTGAACAACTGTTGAGTAACGCTATTCATAGCCTGGAATGTTCGCTATTTTTTAACCCTTTGAAGAATGCAACACGCTGTTTCAAGGCTAGCAACCCTTTTTTTCCAGCACTGACCTGTTACAGATCTCTTACACATCTATCAGAAAATCAGTTTTTCCCCAAACTTTGTTTGTATACGACTGACCATCAGCACCATCTAAGCCCCTCTGTCACCTAAACCAGATTTCTGCTCTGAAACATCTACCAGCTCCATTAAAAATCCTTAGTTATTGCTAACATCTAGGCTGTCATTTCCTTAAGGAAGTATTATTTCTGAGCTCAAACACAGCCAATGCTAACATTAAGTCCTTCAGGCATGACTTTCTCCATGGAGGTTTATCAATGAGAAACTTATGTGCAGCAGGTAGTTCATTTTCCATTAAATAATCTCTATGTGAAATGGCATGCTTTACTTCCCACCACAGAGAAACCTCCACAAGACAAAACTGAAGAGAATCACTGCTCAGATAAATTAGTTGCCTGATCACTCCCTACTGATAGGAGCTCTGAGGCAGGACAGTGCTATAACAACATAAGTTTTGATGACTTTGAGCCACCATGGGATTCCATCTTGATAAATTTAATTAAGTGGATTAGTGACATATACCATAAAAATTAATTTCTTTGCCAGGAAAATCACTTATGAAATGAGAGATTTTGTATTGTGACTATGTGAACAAGTTCCTAAATAAGTAGGAAAAGGAAAGAACTCAAAATCATCACTGCAGAAGTAGGAAAAAAACAAAAGATGATGGTGGTGCAGAACTTGACAGATTGCTCCGTACAGACCAGTTAATCAGACCTAGTCTGGCTGTCCTTTCAGAATGCTGTTTTGTCACCTCTAGTGAAAATACGAGACCATGTTGCTTTTGTAGGGACCCAAGAGACTGAGGCTTAACTCAGAACTCCAAGACCCCAAGCAGAAAATTCCTACTGTATAGGAATAATAGTTATCATACAGCAGAGATCCATAACTCCCTGCTATGAAGTCTCTGATCTTGCAAAAATACCTGTTGAGTATGAAGCTGGCAAGCCTCTATATCAGTTTAACTGCTGGATATTAACATTTCTATTTCAGTAACTGTGCCTAAAGCAGTTTACAATAATTAACAGGTCCAACAGAAAACAGACCCACTTTCACAGACCCACAAGGTGACAGGTGCTAATAACTGTATCCAGGGGATCTTATTTCATGCTTCTTGTTGTAAGTGATATCATGAATTCCATTCTGTGCCACCTGCTCTTTGCCTTCCTTATGGGGTCAAATTTCAAAATAGATAGGTTATCTATTGTATATATCTATTGTATTGCACACCAGTATTTCCAAGACTTTCATCGGCCTACAGTGTGAAAATTCAGGCTTGCAAAACCAAACACACACAGACTTCTCTTACTGGTGATTTAGCTCCTATTTCCCAGAGCTAGCAAGTGGGGAAAAAAAGGAATAAAATGAAAATAATGAAAGTCCAGGTGCTGAAATGTGTTTATATTATCAGCTTTGCCTAATTAGTTCAATTTAAAAAGTGTCTGTGTATGAGAGAGAATAAGGGAATACCAAAGCAGTGTTTTATTTTTTTTTTTACTTTCAGATTAAGTCTTTGAAGCAGGGCTAAGTATATAATTTCATTTAGCAGTACACTGAAAATTAAACCTTAAGGAAATTGCATGTAAAATGCAATTACAAATAGGTATTAATAGGTCTCAGTAACCTCCAAAGAGGACAGCCATAGATTTTCTTAGTTAAATATTGTAAATCGCATTGAGAGATGGAAATGCATTACAGATTCCATGCAGCATAACAGTGGAATCTGAATGCTATGAATAATTTTTAAACAAGCTCTTAGAAAACCTAACATTCTTTAGCAGAAATCTGTATGTTACACTGTTCAATAATCGGTTTCAAAATAACATTTACATTTTATCTTAGAATGTAACAATGTATATTCTTTAAAATACAACAAAATATGGTTCTCTTTTACTTTCCTTTCCTTCTTGTTATTAACAAGCTCCATATGTTTATGCATGGTCGCATTTTCAATGGCAAACATTCCAAGTATTTTGCAGGCCCAAGAGTACTGGAATTGATGAATGATGCTATTGTATTTTGGGACATGGCTGTCCCACAGAGAAAATAAAACATCTGAGAATCTTCCTGGCTTCTTTTCAGCCTCCTGAGGGAAGCGGGAGAAGAATCACATCTGGACAGCCCCACTGCGCATGTAGAGTTCTAAGTCAGAAATGCAGAAAGAGGTGGGGCAATCTTGGGACTCAGAACAGTTTCATACCCACGGTCTTTGTGCATCTTGCTTCTGCTGAAGACCTACAAGGATCCAGAAGACAGGTAGATAGCTAGACTGCTGCTTATCCTAAGCTCCCAGATCAGGAAGATGTTTAGGGTTCTCTCAGCACAAATTTAAGTCTCGCAGCTCGAACTCCATCAGCAGTCAACACAACTAACACTTTGAGAAGATGCCACATGCCCTCTTCATTAGAATTCCAGTTCTGAGAACTTCCCTGGGTCCTGTGACCTCGTTCCTGTGCATAATGAATGGGTGGCACATCACTGGAGCCAGCTGCCCTACGGTAAGATCTAGGAACAAAGGGCTTGGTCTCTGAGTGTGCAGCTCTACTCCCAAGGCAGGCTGGAGAAGTTTTCGGCGATGCCAACTTTTCTCATCAGCCATTTGGGCCACTAGTTGGGTCTTTAATTGAGCATCATGCTGCCTGTTGGGTAACAGTGAACCATTAGAATCTGCATGGGTTTCTTACTGGATCTCTGTAATTCGTATAAAACTTTTACCTTGCAACTGGGATTGATCACATCAGGCTGCTCTAGTTTTTAAGCTTCAGGGTTGATACAGAGCTCACAAATTAATTTATGCTATACTAATTTTTTCCATACCCTTGGTTCCCCATTAACTTTAATTAATTTACAAGGTTGATGGCCTTTGTGTGCACACATACAATCACACAAATATATTACATACACAAATGCACATCACTCCTTATGGAATTGGTTTTTCCAGCATCAAGTCTCATACTTATTTTTTAAATTACATCACATATACTAATATGCTTATCTTTAAAATACCCAAGAAATGAAACCAGATTATTCAGTCTCTAACTAAGCCTTACTTAAAATTTCCTACATGTTTGCAATTTTCATTTGTTCCTTCCAGCTCCTCCCTCTTCCCTCTCCTAAGGAAGTTTAGGTAAACATATTTGGAATATTTAATCTACTATAAAAATGGCAACAGTTTTCTTTGCACCAAGAACGCTGCTGTAATCAAGTTTGATCTTGTCACTTTAATTGCATGCTCCAGGGGTGATGACTAACTTTCTGACACTGTATATGGAGCTATCAACACATAGTATTCAAAAAGCTTATTTTGTTTAGTCAGTGCTTTTTACCCTTTACATACAGAGGCCCAGAGATAGCTGCAAGCCCAACAACCTTCTAAAGTCCATTTTAAGAACAGATTTGGAGAAGAACATTTTAAAAAGTCTTTTCTTCCTCTCCCAGAGTTCATAGGCCAGTATTGTATCATTTTTACTCAAGAGTATTTTTAACTTACCGCCACTTTAAAAGACTTTACAGCACTACTTCAAGACTGAATCTCTGAAATAAAAGTTTGGCCACACTTTTTAAAAAAAGATTTGTGTATGCTGAGGTTAGAATTGTTTTGAATGGCAGTTTTGACTTCAGTTCCTTCTTGGATTTTTCTTTCATCTTTGTTGAAATATATGTCCTCATGTTACACACATCCATTGGTATTTGAGCACTCTCATGAGAGCACCTTGGCCTTTTTGCTGAACATGGAAAGAAGAACAGTCACCACGGTATGAGTCCCATTTCTTCCTTTCCTTTCAGTGGATCTGGTTCAGCATTGATCAGAGAGGCTCAGATATACCCCGTATTTAATAAAGGTATGTGGGCTAGGCCTACCCATTTCAAATTCTCACTCTTCTTACTCTTTCCACTCATTGGCTGAAATACTTATAGGATAAAAGGACTTTAAAAGCACTATAGGGACTCCCTTTTCATAATTTACAACAAATAGTTGTTTTTCTACACAAAAATTTTACTTTTTATTTCATTGCCTTTTTTATCTCCTGCCCTTGCCCTTGCATTTGTTCTAACTAGCGAAGATCACAGATCTCCTTTCTACCAAGTGCAATAATCTCAAGCAACCATTGAAAAATGTCAAGTTCGACATTGTATTGTTTGAGAAGTAACATTTGGGTTATTCACACTTCTGAGGAGCTTGCTCCTCTGTAGGAATAGAGGCAGCTTACAGGAAGACAAAATCTGTTAGAATGTAGACCATCATCTCCACTTCCATTCCTCAGCTACCTCCATGACCATGACAGCACTAAACATAAGTAGCCCCATAAATACTGTTTTACCCTTTAGTTGTAAAGCATCACAGGCTTCACATCTGACCTCTCACTGCAGTCTCTTCATTTATCTGGTTAGGCCTTTTTTGATCTCAGCTGGTGTTAGCTGTGGCATCAGCTACCTGATGGCCACATGCCTGTTGCCTTCCGAGGCTGGCTTCAGCCTGAGAGTGCAGAGGGCTGGGGGCTGGCCCTCCTGTGTAGCCACTGCAGGACAAAGTGCCCCCTCTGGGGTAAGGAGGCTGGGGGAGGGCTGCATTTAATTTTCAGTGTTTAGCTAGGAAGAAGTAACAACGCAGTGGCCTGTGATAAGGAAATATGTAAAAATAGCCAATTAAACATTAATTGGTCTAACAATACATTCCTGTCTCTCCCCTAGTTCGTGTACCTTTCTGCTCTGAACAAGATTTTGAGTGTAACCATCTAGCACACTGGCTCTGAGAGCAGTTCATGTGTACAGGTATTCAAGAGATAAAAAGCAGCTGCTTAGAAGTATTAGAAGTTGTCAGGCTCACCTGAGAAAAGACATCACTGAGAGCTACTACCCATGTTGTAGTCAAACGGAGAAGAGTTAGCAACTAAAATTTATCCTTAACTAGCAAATAAACTAACAATACTGAATATTCCCAATCACATGCTGATTCCTGGGAAAGGAACCAGAGAAAAAGCTGAACAGAGGCAGAAGACCTGACTGGCTAGAACAAACACAACTTAAAACTGAAATATTAAAAACTTACTATTTACCCCTTAAGCCTCAGAATCAAGGCACATCATACAGAAAACTTACTTTCAGGTTGTAACAGTATGCATTTCTTCCCCTCATGACTTTGAGGAAAAGCCAACAATTTTACCAAAGCATTAACAATGCAGAAATGTCTGGTTTCCTCCAAAGAACTTGTGCCATGCTCCTGAAAATGAATTTGATACTCAGCCATAATTTTTTTGAATGTGATACATGGATGTGTAATGCCTACCTGTTTTCTGTACAGACACGAGATTTTTGATAACTCTCTTTTTATCTCCAAGATAGGGGATGCTACAATTCCATTCTTTTGGGATTGCAAACAGCTGTGGTAGAATAACTTCTGTCATTATTACCTGTGTCTTTCAAAGGGATGAAAAACCACAGTCACACCACTGGTAATAGAGAATCAATAAATGTAGTAGAAGTTAACAGGAAATCCATTTTCTGTTTTGGATCCGAGTTTCTTTTTGGTCTGTCAGGGAAGACAAATATCATGGATTGAATAAAGTGAGAAAGACAGAAATGGCTGGCAAGAGTAATAATATTATCAAATAGAGTAATATATTATCCAGTAACCCAGGTTTAGTGGAATACTGGCCATATTTTAATCTTGAGTCACCTAAAATAGGATTTTGGGCTATTACAAGCAGAACAGTCTAAAGTCAGGGAATTTTAACTGAAGAAGTCAATGACCACCTGTTGTCCTTTGCTTAGTTTCTCTTCTGGGTTTGTTTCTTCAGTAAGTATGTCATCAGCATAGAGAAGAAGTTCTCCAGAGATATGGTTGCTGAGGTTTCATGGCAGATAGCAGGACTCTTCCCTCCCAGAGCAGTGTGCATCTGGTTCCCAGTGTACAGCACCCTGCTCTGGGAGAAGGCAAATGGGAATCTCACTTCTCTGGCCAGAGATTTTAAAAATAAACAAAGAAACAAAAAGAAATTTGCAACACAATTTGTAGCATAACAGGTATATTCTTTAGCCTCTAGCTCCAAGAATGGTTGTGCCATGTCAAAAACTACAGCACCTAATGGATGGGACCCAGATCAAAGGCAGTTTTTAACCAGCACTCTGCAGTGTTCTGAACAGGATAAAACAGGTGTAAAGCACACACATATTGGAAACAACCTGATGTTTTCTGAGAGAACTGACTGGTTTTGAAATTTCACTTCCAGACCCTCAACTAGTTTAATACTGCTTTGACAAATTACTTGGGCTCTTAGTGGTGGTAACAGTGTCTTCCCGAGCACATGTAGGCAGAAGATTTATCATCTGTTCCAAAGACTCAGACCAGTATTTTCTGGCATTTTGGTTGCTTTGACCTCACAATGTGTGTGTGTGTGTGTGTGTGTGTAATATACACGTAATACATGTATATTACAAGATGTGCCAGTGTAATATAATGCAAAAAGAGAACTTTGAAAAGAATATGGAAGTAAGCATATGTGAAAAAGCTAGAAAAGACAAATTTTTAAAGATTTCACTAAAAAACCCCCAACACCCCTATAGCAAAAGGGAGACTTTTCAGTGGTGCCTGTGTATTTTTCCCAGTTTGTGCAATGGACTCTTTTGCACTCTGTGTTTTTAACATATTTTGGCTTTATTTTGATTCCCTCAGGTTTCAAGGGATTGTGTCTCAGATACTCTTTCAGTGCATCATTTAGAGGGAACAAGAAGGAGAGTGTTTTACCCTGTAAGTCTGTCTAGAGTGGTCAAGAGAATAAATCCCAGTGGCAACAGGGGCTTCAGGAACAGTGGCAGTAGGTGCAGGGGTACCAATCTCACCTATTTGAACCAAAGATTTCTTCCATTAGAGTCAGACACAACTTCTCAGGCCACAGCCCTGAGAGGTGTAGGTACCTCTGTTTTGTGTAGAGAGTTGTTTCTCCCTGCCACCAAAGAGTGTTCCCCCAGCCTCCAGCAGGTTTCAGTTTCTTATGGACCTGTGTTTGGACACCATGTGCCTCTGATTGGATAAAGTGTCTGTGTTTCTGTGTGTGATGAGTAAATTTTTATATATGATTTTTGTTTTCCACCGTTGTTTTCATGTGCCTCAGGGCTGGCTGAGTTGTCTCACAGCCTGTAACGCAGGCCCATTCCATAGGCAGCTCCTCACGTCCCATTTTCCATCTTTAAAAATATGGGGCTTAACTTTTCTGTTCAGGCTAAATGTATATATGTATCTGTATATTATGTATGCAATACAATTTACTGAATTCCACATCTCTCTTGACCATTTAGGAAAATACGTCATATTCCACATTCCAACAAAATTACTTCTTCTATGCTGATATGTTTGTCTTCAGTTACAACCATCAGTCAGTGCTCAGTTTTAAGGAACACAGTGGAACTGATTTCTCTAATGTTTGCTCAGGCAAGAGAAGGATTTTGCACCAGTTTAAGTGTGACTCAGTGTTTGGTAAAGATTTTTATAGCTGAGGTTTCTGGCAGTATTAATTAGAGCCAATTATAATGTGAGAGACAGGTTTTGCCAGTTTAAAATTCTTAACAGAACTCCCTCTGTCTCTTAAAAACCAAATGGAGATTTTGATTGCATTTGCACGCCTGAATTGTTAAACTCCTTGAATGTTAGACTCCATGAATACAATAGGATATATGAAAATAAAATTAACAGAGGTTTACTTTGGCAAATAACCAGATATCTGTGTGTGTATATAACACTAGGAATGAAACAACATTAAACATAAGAAATATTTTGGGGCTGTTCTCCATGTCATTGTTGCTAACAATGATTTTCAAACACAGCTTAAAATTTTCTGGTCAGACTTCCTATTATTGATACTTAAGTAATTTTTCAATTATCGCAGTTGGCAATTTCATGTTTCTATTTGATTGGAATTGGTGCTAAGCTATTAATTGGAAAAATAAGTATATTTTTAATGAAGTATTTTCTGTCATTATCTGCTCCAGTGGCTTCCTAGATACCAACAAAGACACTTAATTAGTGTTTCATTTTGTCTCTGGTCCAATAAATATTTTAATCAAATACAAGGAATAAGAGCCAACAAGAAAAATTCAAAAATCAGCCAGCATACATCCTTAAAGTACCTCATTACTTTGGTTACTTTCTGCACATATAGCTTCTTCATGAAAACCTAGTATTGCAGGGTTTTTTGAAACAGATGTCAAGAAGTCTTTTTTGTTCAAAATTGTTTTCTGGCCTGCTACTAAATTACAGCTTCCAAAATTCACTTCCTTAAGCTGAAGTAATCTTCAACACTGTCTTATCCCAGTGTCAGCAAGAAGATATGTGAATTAGTTATCCAGTGAATCTCAATCTGCTTTTCTAGAAAATGCATTTTTTTCATATTTTTTTCATAAATACATGTTCTTTAACCATGTATGGCCTCTACCAGGGCCACACAGTTACTGACATGCAGTGTGCTCTATATGCTTTCTTCATGTTCTAAATGAAATGGCTGCAGCAAACTCTTGCTAGACAGCTTATGTAGACATTACTTATTCTAAACCAGTTGTCTGTGCAAAACCAGGGGAACTCATATGACCAAAAATACATACATTCACTCTCCTTAATTAAGCATTCAATTTTTATTAACATTATTATTAGTTATGTCATCTATTGGTAATTATTACATCTTTTTAAACGTGGCTGATCTGCTAATTTGACTTCGAATTTTTTGTATCCTGACCTTTTTTGCAATTTCTGGGGTTTCCAAATCATCATGTTGAATGCAGACACTGACTATTGTTCCTGCTTCACCATGTACATTGTAGTACATTTCGTCATATTCCATGAATGCCATTGCCAAAACCCTCGGTATGCATAGACCAAAGCTGGAATAATTAGCCCTGTGCTTCTTCCATACTTTTCAATCTCCCAGGGCAGATATATTTCTCTACTTCTCCTGATTACTACAGATGCAAGGAACAGGTAGGCTTTTGTATGCCAGTTCTTTGTTAGTACAAGTCACTTATTTCATCCCCTGTACTATTGGTTTTAAACATGTGAACCATTAACTCAGCTATAGAAACTGATGTCACTACTGATTTTTCATGGTCTCAAACCAAAAAAGTACTGTCTTTCATAGAGTTTATTCTTTGGGGTATTAAGAAAGGTGGGAATTTACTCTCTGAGATCTTATATAGCAGGCCTGAACAAAACATTTGATCCATTTCTAACTCTGTTCTCGGTTTATATTTCTGAGACTTTTTCTTTAAACTCCTTTCTTCAGTGACACACATCCAGTGAATGTATTCAGGAATATCAGATCTTCGGTTTCACCTTTTTAGAAGCTTACTGAGGCACCCAGTTCTTTCTGTGAATACCTTTAAAAGTGCAGCCTGTACTACTGGTCTGCTTGTGGCTGTATGCTTGAGGCATGTCATCATGGAAATCACAACTACGAGCCAAAGCCACTTCCATGTAGAAAAAGAGAGCTGGTGTTCCCCTGGTAGCAGAGAATTTTCTTGAAAGTATTTGCTAGAGCTCATATACCGTATTATCTGTTCTACCCTCACAACCTGCTCATCATCACAGCCCAGTAGTGCCCCTGATTTCCTTCATTCAGATCACCCACTGAAATATCTCCTGCAAACAGTGGAGAACCGAGGTAGGAACATGTGCAGCTTGGCTGAGGTGCTGGAGGCGCTGTAGGTATAGTGACAATTACTGCTTGAGTGAAGTTGCAGGAATGCCCCAAAGGCACATTATAATCATTCTGCCCTTTTGGAGTCTAGGACCTACGTAATCACTGGTGCTTCTCCCACCCCTTAGACTGCCTTTGTTTCTTGTGCTTTCATGCCATATTTGACTATATAAGTCCTAGACCCAAACCCTTTGCTGAGCTTTGCAGTACAGTTCTGTATCTTGGGTTTGCTGTGAATTGCAGAGACTTTCTATCCAGATACATGCCCTAGATTTGTGCCTAGTCATGCTTTTAATTTTTGAAAGCTGAATCTGCTCTGTCCTTGTTGTTAGCAAAATACACCTCAGTGTGAAGTCCATGTGGAGAAACCTCCTCTATCTCTCTGCCATATGCAGCAGGTGAACACACTGTAACTAGACGTCCAGCATTCACCACAGGTATACCTATATTCAGAATTCTACAGGACTCACTGATTCTGTGCACTCTCTAATCCAGGTGCAGATTTCACTTTGCATTTATCCTTCTCTCAAACATCTGCACGAATTATTCGAGCCCCATGCTCCCCATGAACTTGAACCAAGAAGGGTGAAATGCGGTTCTGCAGCTGAGCTCCTTGTTGCCAGTCTGCAGTCAAGGATGGAAAACACTGACTGAAAAAGCCCATGCAGAGCTGAGGGGCAGATTGCACCCGTAATGGAGCATTGTCTTGCATTTGTGGTTTTTCTCCAGAGGCTTTCTATGCTTTCCCTGAAGTAGGACCGTTAATTTACTGCCTGTATCACTTCAAAGGCTAAGAATAAATCAGACTCTCCTGATTGGGCTGCAATCTGAAATTCGGTGTGAAAGAGCCACAGCTGAGAGTTTTTACCCTTCATGAGGGTAATTTCACTCTTCCTTCATCTCTCTGCTTCATTTTATTTTGCGGACAAGTCCCTTTAAATAGTACAAAGCCACTGCTTGCAAACACACTCCTTTCCCCAGATATAAGGGGGTTTAATCACCTTCCCTCAGTATTTCATCAGCTTTCCTCAATACTAAGAGTAGGGCCCCCCAAGACAGCAGGCAGCTGTATGAGAAGTACCACTCTGAGCTGCAGAAGCAGTACTGGAGTGACATGGATGTCATCCCCACCGGGCCTCACTTCCTCAGCTCAGCGAGTCAAGAATTCACCACGTAGTTCTATAAATCTGTCATGCTATTTGCTACTCTTAAGTTGTCTTCTGAGGTATGTCTGGCAGCACTACAAAGAGCAGTGAGATCTGAAGCCTGATTCATGAATTATTGGGTGGTAAGTTGAAAGAACTCCATACTTTTAAAACTAGGTTGGCTTCTTAACAAAACCTGTCATAACTGTGCCCTGACTGCAGTAGTTATGTCCTCTGAGAAAAAAATAAACAACAACAAAATCCCAAAGTATTTTTGGATGCATTTATTGGTGCCTCTTTCCTCTTGCAATGTGTTTTTCCTTCTATTTTCCATGCAGATCACTAAGACGTCTAGGATGTTGCTTTAGGCAAGACAGACCATTCTTCCCAGAGTTAGTTCCCCTCACTGACTTCAGACCTTCCCTGAATTTTTCGTCAGCACTTTAAGGGAAAGAGATGTACTGGTTTCTATTAAAAATACGAAGAATCTCTGGCCACCATCTACGCTCAGGAATTGAGGCCTGATGTATGGGAATGAGCGAATGCTTTTACCTCACTGTGGTTGCATCCCATGCAGTTCCACCCATCCCTATCCTTCTCTGAGTCCTGAAGATACTGTCTTGGTCTCAGTATTTTATGCTTCAAGGCTCGGTTGGCTTCCTGCAGTAAACGTAGTCTGCTAAGAGGACATTTCAGGAAAGTGAAATGCAGCACTGAGGAAGCTCAAGACATCTGTCTTTTGGGATGCTATAAAGACTGCCATGTCCCGACCATATGAAAAAATATTCTGTAAGGCTGTGAGAATTTGAGAGAAAAAAGATAAACAGGTGGAAGAATTCTTTCTTAAGCCTTTTCTTTTACATGTCTGCAATATTCAGCCCATTGGAGGTTGATTTCTCTGGAAAAATTCAGTGTAATGAATTAATCAAATATTAATAATAATTGAAGAATTGAGAGAAATAGAGCACAGAAGGCACTAGTAGGCACTAGTTTCCCAGTAAAAAAATCTGGTGATTGACTTTTTTCACTGAAATCCCTCCCATGATGTCCTTAGAAAGAATTCATTTGTTCCATTTACACAACTGTCCATCACAAGGAACTGCTGTGCTAATAAATCCCTGCCTCTCAAAGAAGATAAGATATATCTGTCATACAAATAATACTTGAAGTGAGTTAAAGCAACAGGAGGTTGAAAAAGGAAATTAAGCCAAGGGAAAACTTTAAAAGGGTAAGAACAGCAAATCAGCATTGGAAGACTCATCATATGTCTGGGTAAAAATTGATAAAATGGCAAAGAGGCTGTGGATTCGGGTTTTTCCTGTCAGATTTACTGCAAGCAAGCTTTCAAAAACATATTGCTGCTGGCAACAATAGCAAATGATGTTTTGTTTTGTTGATAAAGCTGCTGTGTTGCAGTCAGTGCAATGAGCATTATTTTAAGTTTCCTTTCAGTGCACAATGTTTTTAACTCTGTAGTATACGATTACAAGAGCAGGGACTGCATAGCTCTTTGCGTGTGTATGAAAGCAGGTGAGTCTGTTGTCAGGCTATGGTAGGACCAAATGACCTCTCTAACAAACCTGGGTTAAGTAACAAAAATACCATGGTCTCAGCTGCAAAACAGAGGTACCAAACGCTGTGCTTTTCAGTGTTGTGTAACAGAAGTGGACAGTTATCTATTTCATCTGTTCCCAAAACAGAAATGGGAATAACATAATGTAATTCTCATCTTTCTTTGCCAAAATACCTTGGTTCTTAAGTTTCCGGTTCCTGAGTTACAGTTTACTGTTTACAGCACAAACTCTCAAGTGTTCCCATCTCAAGTTCCCCTATTTTGAACTTCCATACTGTAACTGTACTAATACTTTGCTCCTAGAGTCACTTTCCTCCCAAGATTCACAGTCACAGAAGGGACCTTGGCAGGGACCTCTGGAGTTCATCTTGTCCAACCCCCCATCCACACAAGGTCCCCCAGAAGGTTGCTCAGGACCATGTCCAGACAGCTTTTGAATATCGCCAGGTTTGGAAAGTCCACAATCTCTCTGGGCAGCCTCTGCAAGTGCTTGGTCACCTTCACAGTGAAAAAGCATTTCCTGATGTTCAGAGGAAACCTCCTGTGTTTCAGTTTGTGTCCATTGTCTCTGGTCCTGCCACCGGGCACCACTGGAAAGAGCCCAGTTCCATCTGGTTTGCTCCCATCCTTCAGGTATTTCTATACATTGATGCAATCCTCTCTGAGCCTTCTCTTCCCAAGCCTGAACAGTCCCATGTTTCTTAGCCTTTCCTTATATAAGCAATACTCCTGTCATTTAATGACCTTCATGGTACTTCACTTGACTCTCTCCAGTACCTCAGTCACTCTTTCGTGCTGGGGAGTCCAGAACTGGACCCAGGACTTCAGGTGTGGCCTCAGCAGTGCCGAGGAAAGAGGAAGGATCAGCTTCCTTGACCTGCTGGCAGCACTCCCCCTCCTAATGCAGTCCAGGATACTGTTGGTCACCCTTACCTTAAGGGCATATTGTTGGATTATATTCAACTTTTTGTCCACCAGACCCTCAGGTCCTTTCTTCACAGCTCTTTTCTATCTGGTCAGCCCCCAGCATGTTCTGGTGCATGCTCTTCTGACCACAGGGCTGCATCCTGTTCCTCACCACAGTTCCCACATTCGTCCCATTATCTTGTCTCACCCTTCAGCTTCTGATCCTACATAGACCTCCCTCCTCCCCTTCGCTCCCAGCCCCCATCCTCAGCCCACGTGTCTACTGTCTGCAGTTGCTCTGCAAATCTCTTTCTTTCTTTCTATTTTTAAATAGCTGACAATTCTTCCTTCCTCCCCCAGCCCTGGACTCGGATTACTCTCCAGCATCCATTTGTCATTGATTC
Organism: Oriolus oriolus; assembly: GCA_013400235.1. Lineage (NCBI taxonomy): Eukaryota > Metazoa > Chordata > Aves > Passeriformes > Corvidae > Oriolus > Oriolus oriolus. The sequence goes on from VXBT01014138.1 coordinate 86,684, forward strand.
CACCTCCATTCCTGACTTTCCCCACAGGAAAAAGAAAAGCTGGATCCAGGCTGCAGCTATCAGAAATCTGCCTGGATGTATTCAGAGGAAAGAAAAAGAGCAGCTGTCTGAGAAAAAAAAGAGATGATGTAGGATAGCCTGTATTATACAAGCAGGCATTTTTTTGCAAACTAATAATTATTGTCATCAAGGCAGAATCTGTACAAAACTGACTGGAACAATTTCAGTTAGGAATGAATGCCAACACAAAGTTTGAAACACTCAGAGATTTAATATGATTTTATTCCTTTTGTCCTGTATCCCTTCCTACAAATAAGTATTAATGCACTTGGACAAAAGTGGGAAACATTGCAGTATTTTAAACTAGTTTTTCTTTCAGTCTGAAGCAAATCCTGTCATTCTCTTAAGCAAGTCTGGCAGATGTAGTTAGTTACCTGCCGCTTTGCCAAAAGAGCAAATCTCTCCTCCCTGCAATTCACTTCATCTCCAGCAGTCTACCCAAGAATACTGCATATAACAGGAAAGCAAAACATTCATGAAGGCAAGTCAAACTCTCCTAAAGTTTAGGATTCTTCCGTTTCATTACATACTCCAAAATATACAGATACTTTTCATACAGCGGGTATGTTATTGCCATTTCAGTTTAAAACCAGGATGGTTTTCCAGACAAAAATAATCTCTCTTAAGCCAATTGGCTTAAGAAGTTTAAAATACAGAACTCGGAAAAAGTAGATTGCATATGGTTGTGATTAGAAAAGAGCTTTTTCATCAAATTCTATTAAAACATGCAATGGTGGGCACAAAACTGTCAAGGATAACACAGCCAAGGAAATTCCCCAGAAAATCAGCAAATTTCGCAGAGCAGTGCTGTCAAATCACAAGACTGTGAGTGAATTACATTATATAATGAAAGAGCTGTTTGAGTCTCTCTCTTTTTTTGTGTTTTTCTTCTGTTGTGCAGGCCTAAGGAATGCAGAAGGCAATATGGAAAGCAGAGGAGAGAACAGACAGGAACAGATATGATGGCTAAGTAACTGCAGATTGAGCTCATAGCAAATCTCCAGAGTAGAGTGGGAAAGAGGCAGCGACAGGGAAAAGGCTGACGGAAAAGACACACTTGTAGCTGACAAATAGATACAACTTAGGCATATGTGGTGACTGAAACCAAGCAAGCAGATAAAATCAACAACAGATGATATGCAGATGAGGAAAAGGTAAGAGAACTTGGGAAGACGTGAAAGAATAGAGAAAATAATACAGAGGTTGGAGCAGAGGCACAAGTAAGTGCAGAAACAAGAGACCAAACAGAAATTAATATATATAACTTTTCTTGTGCAGTCACAGAAAAAAATTACTGACTCTTATAGGAGACTAAAGCTCCTTCATTAGATGAAAACACATTGAGTGTTTTTGCAAGATTTTATTTATGTTTTTCTGTCTTTATTTTTAGATTGTCATTGAAAATATTTACAAGGTGCTTCTTTGTCTTCCATATTTTCATGTGTTCTTTCTTCATGTAAACTCCACTGAAATGAGATCTTTTAACAACGAAAATACTGTTGCCTATTTGACATGAAGAAAATAGTTATGGAAGTTATAGTATTTGATTCATCCTAAATCAATAGGTAAATGAGATTTTTAAAAATATATTTTGATTTCTAGATACTCCCCTTGTCCCCAGGTTCTCTTTAACTTTATATCATGGATGCAGACTGAGCTTTCCAGTATGAATGCCTGTCATCAATCTGGATGATGCTCTCTTCTTCTCCTACACTCTGTTTTTAAAATAAAAAGTGTGATGATTGGGAAGAAGTAAACAATTCCAGTAATCATAGTCCCCTAAAATCTCATGTCACAAAATCAGTGCCGGCAACATCCACAAACATGTGTAACCAGCACAATGACTGTATATATGACCATTTTAAAATCTGAAGGTTTGTGTGTGTTTGGTGCTTGTGAAAAGGAGCACTGGCAGTGCTGGACAACTTCCATTTCTCGACAGAAGGGTTGCATACGGCAGGAGACGGAGCACAGGAGCCTGAAGAGTGACTGACCCATTCTTGGGTGCTGATTACCTGCTGTTCCCATCTTGAGAATGAGATCACCTTCAAACTGAGGATATGGAGACATGAGTCTTTCATTTTCACCAGCACTGGACATCTGGGTGTCCTCAGCATGATACGGACGTTCCCAGGGCTGCAGGCCTGCTGTGGTGATCTGAGCCCCGTGCTGTAACACAGCTGTCCAGGATTGCTCAGGAGTAATAGCAGCAGAAGTCATGAATATACAGCACCCTTTATGTAATTCCTTCACCACCACAACAGTGTGCTTTGCTAGAGTGACAGTGGTTGAGGATAAATCCTGTATACTTGATGCTTGGGGGCTTCCTGTAACAGGATGCAGACTTCCATAAGTGTTGATTTAGTCTCAGTGTAATTCTTAGGGCCAAAGGAAGGGACAAATCTTCAGCTCCTTGAACATTTCTGTCCTCTGCCCTCTTGCCTTGTGAGGAGACATACTGACTCTTTGGAGGGAGAAGTGCTGTGCTTTGTACAGGAATCATCCCAGGGGCAACAGATTAGAGATCACCACTCCTTGTGGGTGGCACACAGCCCAGAAGCTGAACTGCAGGACTTAATCTAAACACAGGTACAGCCTTTAAAGACTTTGAAAACTAATCTGCTCCTTCCTCCTCAGAGAAAGGTTTAAGGCAAAGGTAATAAATTACAAAAAGATATAACAAATGGGAACAACATAACCTTTTTTAAGACTATGCTTTTCTCAGCATATTTGTTTTGAAACCAAGGTTCGGGAGGAACACTCAGCACATCTCTTTGCTGCCTGGTGCATTTTTTCACAATTACAGTGTTCTGCCAAAGAACTGCTGATGTATGTTTCATTTTTCCCATTACTTCACTTCTATGAGAACAAATTTGAAATATTCGTTTGAACGTTAAGAGGTTAACAAAAGAGTAATTTGTTATTTATCAATAAGCAGAATTGAGAGAAGCAGTCCCATAGCTTTTCATTCTGCTTCAACTCTGTCAGTTGTGATTCAAGATGTCATATCAAGTAACTGAAAAAATCACTTACTTTAGAGCTTAAACTGTCAGAGATTCAAAAATATGAAATAATGTGTCATAACATAGGGGATAAAAAAAAAGTGGATATATCTGGAAACCTAATGTTTTAAATTGTTTGACAAAATACTGAAGAAATGTTTAAAACTGGGTCATGAAGCTTGACACTTGAATGCCAAATTAGTTTATTGTCCAGAAACTTTTGTTCCATAGTTTTGGAACAAAACTGTTTCGTAAGAGGCTTTTCTAATGCCTGTTCAATGGTCTGTGTTACTGTGAAAGATGCTGGAACAGTCCTACAGGTTTGCTCATCATTTACTTTATGCGCACTGTGTGACATGTCCTACTATAAAAATTGTGTTTCAGCTGCAAGGCAAGAGGGTCTCTCTTTGCTTTTTAGTGGCTGCTTTGCTCCAGATTGAGCAGAGGCCTCCAGAGAGGAGGGAACACAGCTTCCGTCAAAGCTACCCAGCACACAAAGCACAGGGAGGCCTCCAGGTTATTAGAAAAGGCAAGACCTTCAACGCCACAGAGGTGTTGGGAGGCTGGAGAGAATGGGGAGGGGAAGAAGGGTAAAGTCTCTTCTCTGCAGCATCAGGCTGGCTCAGGCCAAGCTGAGGAGCTGCCTGCAAAGAAGAGGCGATCTTAGAAATGCAGAAATGCTTGTGCATGGCGTGCACAGCCCAGTAAGCTACGGGAGAGCAGCTGGATGGCGAAACACGGCAGGAAGGGCTCCCTCAGCCCACAGAGTGCCAGAGAAGGAACTGGGTTCTGCACCAGGCAACCAAGCACAGCAGTGTTTAGTATTTTTGTCCACTAATGAAGTCTGACTTAAAGATTCAGAGGAATTTGACTTTTAGGTAACACCTTTATGGGAATGCTTCTGCCTCAAATTGATGCTCCATCATGGCTAATTTACTTTCTGATCCTGGCATGCATACTCATGAAACTGCATCTACATTATCAAGAGTACAATAATAGGAGCATTTACTCGTCAGCTGAACAAAGTCAAAAGATTCAATGGATGTGAAAACTGAGCATGTTGTAAATGTAAATAAGGGCTACAGAGGTTTAATGCACTTCTGACATTTTGTGCCTGGCCAGCTGTAGCCATAAAGGGAACATTTGTGCAGAAGTACTATATTCACAATACAAAATTAAATCTGGATGCATTTGTCCTAAAAAATTACATAGACTCCTCTTATTTTCTTTGCCAGAAAATACTGAGGGACAATTCTGCGTCTGAGAAGCCAAGCTCCCTGAGTGGCAGGAAAGGAAGGCAGGCTGAGTGAGTTCATTTTATCAATGGAGAGGATAGAGGGAAGGCAACAGTGCTGGACAGCAGGGAAACATCATCCTGTGAAAGAAAGGACAGATTTGATGCATGTAAACACTCACAGATAGAAAGAGGCTTGTATACATACTCATTGTAGAGTCTCCCTCACTTGACATATTCAAGAACTGTCTGGACACAATCCTGTGCCATGTGCTCTGGGATACCCTGCTTGAGAAGGGAGGCTGGACCAGATGACCACCGTGGTCCCTTCCAACCTGCCCCATTCTGTGATTCTGTGCTTCATAGATTTGTGCCTGCTGGCACATCAAAAGGTGTGTGAGTAGTGGAGGGGTGGCAGTGACACAGTTACACCTGTGTGCTTGGAGGACAGTGTGCAATTGCACATTGCCATTGGTGATAACTTTCCATTAAGCTTTCCTCTGAGGTCAGGATAACTTAAAGTAAACCTCCACAACTGTGGAGTTCAGCAAAAAGGATCCGCAAATGGGATGCTCCTAGAGACCATCAGAAAGCAAATCACTGCACTTGTTCATCAAAACTGAAAAAATCTAATGAAAAATCATACCTTTGCAAGCATTTCCCCAGTAGAGTACAGCCAAATATGCATTTTGCTATGTCTTCAGACAGCACTACTGTCTCTGTCACAAAATTATTAGGGACAATGAAGTTAGGAACAAGGAGCTAAGATGAAAAGCTGTGTATTACATTACCTCCTCCTTTAAGAACATGAAATATATTGTGATCTGACAGGACATTAGAAAATCATCTGCAGAATCTGCAGTAACCACTAATATTTATATTCCTATCTAAAGGGACCCAGGGCTTAAATTCTTTATGCTACAATAATATTTTCTCTCCTTTAACTAATTATTTCTCTATAAGGTCATGAACATCCTTTTTCTGTCTCTACTAGTGCTAAGGATGCCAACAAGATAGCTGCACATTCCAGGTTCCTCTCTCATTATCTTTATGAAGATAGCAAAGGACTGAAACATGTTAATTAAATATTTGGCATCAAACAACCTGTTAGGGAAAACGGGGGACTTTTGACAGACAAAACTCAATCGCTCCACAGGGACAATGAATTTTTTGTTCAGAAGTGCACAGTTTTCTCATTTCTTTCTTTCTCTTGTTATTCAAAAATAGAGCTGCAGGGCCATAGAAGAATTTCATTTGAAAGGGTCTCTGGAGGTATCTAGTCTCACTCTACCTTTGAGCAGAACTAAATGAAAAGCTACATGAGGTTGCTTAAAGCCTTGCTCAGGTGACTTTTGAAACATTCTAAGGATGGTGACTGGAAAACCTTTCTGGATGACCTGACATTTACAAAGATCTAGAAATAATTTCCTTACTTACATGAAATGGAATAAATAATTGCACAGTAATACCACCACCACCACCACCATTTTATTATTTTTCTGATTCTTATCCCTTACTTAGCTAAGCATACTACTATCATGATACATGAAAAAATTTGCGGATTAAAATTGAAGCAATGTTTTTTTTCTCTTTTAAACAAAATGAGATGAATCTGTCTTAGCTTTTATAAGTCTCTAGCTGTACTTGGAAGAGAATTTTCCTCATAGCAGCATATGTCCCAGTGAGAGGTGGGCACTTCTTGAACGGTCTCAACTTTTCCAGATTTTTAGCCAAGCAGCCAGCTCTTTTTCTTGCTGATGATCCTGATAAGCCATTATTTGTCCTGGCATGTGCTCTTCATGTTCATTTTTTTCTGGACAAGGGACAAAGTCTTCAGTCAGTTCCTTCCACCCTAGACTATAAATAGAACACTTGTCCAGTTCTCTGCAAAAATTTGATCTTGTAACTTATTTTATTTCAGTAACATATCTTACACTTTGTCTGTATTTTCTGCACTGATTTTATAGCTATGTAATTCGTTAACATCAAACACACAGATGAGAGGACACCATATACACATGATAGATGGCTCCTCTCCTGTTTATTTGTAGACATTCAAATATATCTCTTGAAGAGATCTTCCATTTTATAGATGATCAAGAGGGGTTTTTCTCCTGTCAGAAAATCCTTTGCAGCTGGAGCTCTCAAATAGCTGAAATTCTCGTTCCTGACAGAAAGAGTGGTGCCAGAAATGAGAAACACTCCTTCAGAGTCTGCCTGAGATCCTGATGGAATATTTCCAGGTGTATGCTGGCCTGGAAGTGCCATGATTTGAGCAGGAAGGGTTTGCATGTTGTACGACTACTTTCTCAACTTAGAAAAAATCAAGCCTCAGCTGGGCATACTCTGTTGAGTGATAAACAACCTCATTTTCATTATGAACAGAATTACCACACAGTGTTACCTGTGATTTTTTTCAGGTAGGTCATTTTGGAAGTACTTAATGATTGTGACACAAAGATTGAACTGTACATTGACATGAAATGTCACCAGACATAATTGGATACAAGATGGCTTCTGAGGCTGGAAGCCTGCAGGTCATTAGGCTGTGAATTCCAGACACTCTTAGTGATACTCTTTGTGACATCCATCATGTGCTAAATAACGTGTTCTACCTGGGCTGCATATGATCTGTTGAGAGGTGTTAAAAGGGCCTGAGAGCTGGCAGCTGCAGGCACCGTAGGTAACAGGGAAAATGAAGTCAATAAAGCTGACAATGTTTCATACCTATAAAAATTAGGCTACTAATGAAAAAAGCTTTGTGAAAATGCATGTTGTTGAAGTTAATGTTTTTTGCTGAGCTTAATTTGACTCCATAAAGGATTGTTAAATCACTGGAATTGTGGGGGTTTTTGATCTGCTGTCTATATGCCACATAAAAACATATTTTTTCCTGAAGATCACTATGTTCTCTTGTCTTGGAATTAAGAACAAATTATTCTGTTTATGGATGTTTGCTCCTCCTTTAGTAAAGAATTGCTACCGATGCATATTCTTCCTCTTCAGGCAATTGATCTTCATGTGGTGTCTCTGTCTCATACATTTATCACTACGTTCTCCATTCTTGCGAGAGAAGAGTTTCCTTCCTCAGACCTTGTCAGCATTTAGATTGAGAACATGCAGATTCTGTTAGTGCATCAGGTTAGAAAACAACATGAAGTTTTCCTTTTTATTTTGACAGAACAATCAAGTTGTATAATTTTAGAAGGAGAAGGCACAAATGCTGTCCCAACCACCTACATTTTGGCAGAAACCCTGATGTCAAACAGGCACTCTGATTTGTGTCAAGATTGTTGTTTGCTTTGTACCATATGGAGAAAATTCAAATAATTTCACTTTGTAGTCATTTGATAATTCTTGCATATTTTGCAATACTGATTCAGTGCTGGTAGAAATGTCTAATTAAAATTTTAAGGGGGAAAACGTACATAATTATTTGAGTTCTATTATCTGTTACTAACCTAGTCCCATTTTTCCTTTCCTCTTTTTGAATCCTATTTAAAATATTCTACATTTAAAAATCAGGATATTCTTTTTTTGTTCTGTAAGTTAGTAGAAAGGCTGTGAAAAACCATTGATCAGACCTGTTGAGATTACCTTTTCCATGACATATTTTACAAATATGCGTTTTAACAATTAACATTAATTTTCAACTAGATTATGAGAAACAAATCAAAAAGGACTGGCTGAAACCGTTCTGCAGTACTCTGTTTCACAGAGTTTTAATGACAATTTCATTTTCAATTCATGCTTTATTATAATGCTTCTAATATCCTAATCCTTCAAAAGGAAATAAGGATGTGTAATCTGGAAATACCATTAAGATAGAGTTCTTTTTTCTTTGAAAAAAATTTCAATTCACAGTGAAATCAAGCGAGCTCTGAATGATAGAATGAATCTTTAGGCAAATGCTTAAAATCAATTTGGTTGGATGGTGCACATCTAAAAATGTGTGCCTGTGTTTCTATGTAAAGAATTGTAGAACTCACAGGTCCAGTAACTGATATCAAGTTCTGGTGTTTGAATTTTCTTCTTTTAATAATCTATGAAAGTCTTCCCTCTGTAATATAATGTCAGAAAAGAGGTCTGCAGAATCAGGACTAAACAGACAGTTATGAGACACATGCAGCTTGATTTTGTTCAGCCACCCTTTCGTACTTTCTTGTTGGGGGAGTTGGGCTCTGGAGTGACACAATAAATATGTGCTCACAAAAACAGTCTTTGAGCTCTTTTCTTTTCCAGTGGCAGTACTGGTTCACAGGGACTGTTCTGGCTGACAGGACCACTGAAACATAGTGCATGTCAGTCATAATTTATTCCCACCCCACCTTCTCTGAAGAGTTCATTGAGCAAAATGAGGTCAAAAGCAGATGATACAGAGCCAACAGCCTCCTTATACACAGCACCTGGAGGTTTTGCTTCTCTAGAGGAGTCAGTTGTTGACTCTTCAGGACAATTTTAATTTTTTATATGCTGCTGAGCATACAAGGTACAACTGAGGCAGAACAGAACTATGTTCATGGCTCATTGTTAATATAACTATTTGAAAGGTTCATGCTTGGCATTACACAATGCATCTATAAAGCAGGCCTTGAGAAAATATATTCCATAAAAAGACTTTTACTAGTACAAGCTGAAGGATGGTAAAAATAACAAAGCTGTTCCTCCAGTAAGCGAACAGCCAAATACAAACCTTTCATTTCCTGGTTTTTGCATCGTCTGTTCTCCCTTCTACCTGTGTCCTTGTTTCTGCTGTAGTATCCAAAACATATATTGGTGCTATATAGCATGTCATCCCCTCTTCTCATGGCTCTCCATAAATGGAATCTTCCCAAATCAGATTTCTCAGCTATTCCAACAGATGTCTAAATCATTGTAGACCTAGTTGTCTTTAAGTTTAGAGAGAGTTCTGCAGTTTAGATGGCACGTAAATATTATTGCTAGTGTTATTAATGTCAGACAGCTGAATGACATCACACTACCTAGAAAGCCATGCAGTTATCTTCCCTCGAGAAGGAATGATCTTCAGTCCTTTACCAGGAATCATAGAATATCCTTAGTTGGAAGGGACTCAAAAGGATCATCAAAGTCCAGTTCCTGGCCCTGCACAGGATAGCCTCAAGAATCACATCATGTCCCTGAGAGCGTTGTCCAAATGCTTCTTGCACTCTGTCAGGCTTGGTGCTGTGACCCCTCCCCTGGGGAGACTGTTCCAGTATTCAGCCTCTGGGTAAAGAACCTCTTCCTGATATCCAATCTAAACCTCCCCTGACACGGCTTCAGGCCTTTCCCTTGGGTCTTGTCACTGATCACCACAGAGAGGAGATCAGTGTCTGCCCCTCCTCTTCCTCTCAAGAGGAAGCTGAAGAGTGCAATGAGGTCTCCTCTCAGTCTCCTCCTCCCCAGGCTCAACAGACCAGGTGAACTCCGCCGCTCCTCATATGGCTTCCCATTGAGGCCCTTCACCATCTTCATAGCCCTCCTTTGGATGCTCTCTAATAGCTTAATGTCTTTTTTATATTGTGACACCCAAAACTGCCCCCAGCACTCGAGGTGAAGCTGCCCCAGAGCAGAGCAGGATGGAACAATCCCCTCCCTTGCCGGGCTGCTGATGCCTGCTAGGACACAGCCCTGAGCAACCTTGCATGGCTGTGAAGCCTGTCCTGTTCACAGTAAATTTAGACTAGAAGACATCCAGAGGTCCTTTTCTACATGAATTTTTCCATAATTCTTACCATACAATTCTGACATAGAAGACAGACGCCATCTGTATATGTGGTATTAACAACATCATGCAAAACAGCAGTGTGGAGGGGGAGGGCTGTTAAAGGGCTTTGACAACTGCATAGGAATTGTACCAACTGTGCAGGCCTCTCTTTTTGAGTGTGTTCAGATACAATCCAAAGTAAATTTTGCTAATGCAATTGTGTTCCTACTACACTGGTATAGGCGCAACTATATTGAGGCTTGTAGTTAGGAAACTGCAAGAGACCAATGCAAATCTTTGCAGCTGCGGCATTCAGAATCATTTACTGGTTTATAATCACCAAAGTAAGCAATATGCCTTTTGTCAAATATTTTCAGCAACAATGAAAAGCGCATAAGCAAAAGAAAGGAGCTGAAGCTTTGAAGTTAGACAACCCCTATGTACAGCATTTGTTTAATGCAAAGAAACATATTGCTTCTCTAAAACAGATGCTATGGAGAAGAAAAAGAATAAAAATATCCCCTTAACATAGTGATAGTTTATAACTCATTGTAAATGTGGTTAGAACCCTTTTTTCTCTTTTACATAAACATAGGAACAACTAAGACAGGTTCAACCCTAGCTTAGTGTCACCAATAATTAACAGGCAATCTTTTTGATACTTGAAAGCTAATTGTAGAACATGTATTGGGCAGTAAGTCTTTACCTCGAGTTTACAGATGCTCTACATTATCTTCCCTTAAAAGGGTGCTGGGAGGACAGCAGGGAGAAGTGTGGTTTCTTTCTCTTTGTTGGGAGTTTTAGGAAGATTGTCTGGGGAAGCACAGACTCTGCAGCACAGTGTACGCTAAGAAACTGCTGGGAAACATAGGGCTGCTTCTTACGGACCCAGAAGGTTAACAGTGTTGTCTACAACTGGAAATCTGATGAAATCTGTCTGAGCAGGACTGGAAAGGTCAGTGCAAGGAGACAGTAGATAGACGGGAGGAATGTTTGTAGACCTTTTTGTTTAAAAGTTATTTTGCTCTAGTTGCCCTTGTACTAGCCTAGTACATCTATAAGTACTGTAGGTGTTCGGAGGAAGAAAATGGTCAATGTCAGAAGTCTGGCCAGTTCACACATAGGTAGGAAACAGTGTCAATCCCTAACATAACTGCGTTCCACTGGATACCTCTGGAGTGTTGTGTAGTGCTTTGCTAGCAGGGAAAACACATTTGTACTGCACTCCACCATATCCATGGGAATATTTCAACATATTGCTTTTCCCACAAGCGAGAAAGTAACCAAATGCATGAGCAGGAATGCAGTATCTGTGTGACCTTGCCCGTGTCCTCTGAGAAGCATGTTCAACCCAGCCTGCAGGATAGAATTTATCACCTTTTCCAATGTAGTAAACTTTACCTTTGAATCTGCCTATAATCTGCTTCCAATATATATTTTAGTGAAATTAATTGTGTTTGAATTATTACTTGATAAATAATACATTTGTCCATGCAAGTAAGTGGAAAGAAATCAGATTGGATCAGAGTTCCATTAGAAAGACGCATCATTAAACCTAAAACTTCTTTCCTCCCTCATTCCCCAAAGGCAGGATAAACCTCCAAAAGATCTCACTAATATATGAACTATTCAAAGACTTCATCCTCTGAGAAACCATTTGAGCATGGAACATACAACAACAGATCATCTTGGTGTCCCTCCTCTGGACTCACTGCAACAGGTCCATGTCCTTCTGTGCTGGAGACCCCAAAGATGGATGCAGTGTTCCAGGTGGGGTCTCACTGGAAGTGAGGAAAGGGATCTTTTGTGTGTAGTTGTGCTGCAGCAAAAGAGTTACAAATGTAAATAGGAAACTTCAACTTTGTGTGATAAGCACCCAATGAGTCTGTGGCATTGATATGGTAGAGAAAAAAATTCCTAAAGAGAATGACACTTTAAAGAGTGAAATACCAGTGCTTCTTATCTCAATTGGTTTAGTGATACCGAAAAGAAGGATTATTGAGCAGAAATCAGCTGAAACCACAAGCAAACTTAGTGGAGATAATTTCATTCTCTCCTAGGATTTTATTTTCTTCTACAGCCTTGGGAGCAGCTACTTTTCTTATCTTTATTTACATCTTGCAGATGCAAATATGTGGTGCGCTAGTCTTAGTTAACAACCAACTTCTCACCCAGCTGCTCTGTTATTCCAGCACTATGCTCCCAGTGGGACAAAGAGAGAAAATAAGGAGAAACATGAAAAAAGACAGGAATAAGAAAACTCATGGGTGGCGATAAACACAGGGACGTTACTTTCCAGTTACTGGCACAGGCAAAACAGACTTGACTTACCAAGATTTAATCTATTGCCGATCTATTTTACAGATTTGGGTGGTAAGAATCCGAACTACAAACACGGAAACAACCTTTCTTCTCCTCTTTCCCAAGAAGATCTTAATGCCTTTGGACTCCTTCATTCCTTTAGAGTCCTCTACCCCACCCAGAGGCACAGAGGGATGTGAAGGATGCATGGGGGATGCTATCTAGAGTCAGTAAATAGCATTAGGTCTACCCTCTCCTTCCTCTTCACTCTTTTCCCCTGCTCTTGTTTGCAGTCCTCCACAGGCTGATGTGGATTTCTGTTCCACTCTGGACCCTCTCCTTCTCATCCCTGCCACTCCTGGAGCCCCCCACTACCAGCACCTCAACACCTACATGCAATACAAAATATCAAGGACATGAAGAATACTTTTTAAAGAATCCAGGACAGAATGGAGGGTAACTGAGGGGTGAACAGAAGGCAAACTCTCTGATGAACAGAAGTTGTCTGAAAATTGTTCTGGAAATTTGTATATCAGCCCTCTGATTGCCATCAGCTGAGAGCAATACCTTGCCAATTAGTTCTGCATTTCTCAGAAGCTGACTGCATTCCCCATGGCTTTGCTTCAAGTTTTCAGGGGAAAAAAAAGAAGTTTGGGGATCTTTGGTATGCATTTGGCCATATTAATCAGGCAAAATCTTACTACTGGGAGAGGGCTCTCTGTCCATCCCTGGTGTAATCACTGCTGCAAGTACAATGACAAGTCACTGTGCCTGTGGTGATGCCATACCTGGCAGTGCTGAGCTGCGTGGCCCTGAAATAATGGAATGATCCACCTCTACCCTTTTTGGGAAACCATACCACTGTTTATAGCAATTGCCTTCCATTCTATTGTTCTTCTGCTGAAAAACTGCATAGGTGGGATGTGCCTTGGGTCTGCTGGTTGTGTTGGATCAATGGCTGCAGATCTTGGCATCATCACGTGGCCGTGGAGACACGGGATTACTTCAGTGTCACACAGCTGAGTGTTACTTTTAGTTGTCTTGTTCTTGGAGAGGGAGCTACAGCCCCAAGTCAGTTGCCTAACACCAGTTAAGAGGCCATAAATAGGACATCCCCAAATTCAGCATGTCAGGGGCTCAGTCTCGCTCTCTGGGATAGGCACAGGCTGTCTCTTCAAATTTCTTCTGTAAGACTGAAAACAAGATGAAAGAAAAACAATTTATAGGTTATGACAGAGAATAAATGAGATGCAGTGACTGAGCTGCTCGATAGTCTTTGGGTTCTGTTAGACCCTGGAGGATTTTCCTGGTGACAGTTCAGTTATCGGTGGACTTGAATTTGCAAGTAGTGAGAACAAATAAAGGGAATTCTTAAAAAGCCTTAGCATTAGAAGCTTTTTCCCAGCAAGGCAGTCAGCTGCCCAATATCAATCTTCAACAACACAAAACAAATTCTGACTTCTCTCTGCAGTTAGAAAAGTTAGTTCTATGCTTCATAACAGTGACATGGAGGTGTACCTTATTGTATTTAGTATGTTCTCAAAGAGTCACTGTTGGCTGCTACAGTGTTATGTCCAATAAGAAGAATATAATTTCTGTCTTGGAATGAAAATTGTTAGGGCAATATGCCTAAATTTCTGCAAGATACTTACCACAGGCTTCCCTGTTGCCCTGCTAAAACAATGCTGTACACAGTGGACATATAAGTAGTTCAATAATGCTCTGCAAAAATAAATGTGAATTAGAAACAGCCATTTGACAACAATGGTTCTAGTGAAATATTGCAGAAGTCGGTTTAGTAGAGCTTCTGAAGTCCTGGCCTTGCTGTGCATAAGCACAAAATCTGATAATCCTCCTCCCAGGCACTTGAAACTCTATTTGTAAAAGGAATAAATGTTGGCAACAGACACATCTTCTTTGGGAAAGGTGGCTCAGGGTTTCACTCTTCTGGTACTTGCTATAGACCTTCTTTTTTCATCCAGGTACTCTTACATAGACCTCTTTTATCCATTTGCTTTTATGATAGTTTTATCATTTTGAGTTTCTCTCCTTCTGGTATTAAATACTCTCCTCTATTTATAGAAGGAAATTGTTTCACCTAAGTCTTAATTTTGCAACATTAGGAAAAAACAAGCTCTTCTGGTCTCCTTTAAAGGAGTCTTTTTCTAGGTTCACTTGTGTTACTCAGTAGGATTTTGTTCTGTGTTGGGGTGAAATCTAGGTGTATACCCCTCTGCTTTACCCCATTTCCTGAAGCTGAAAAGTTTTTGACTTAGGGTAAGCAAAGCTCAGCAACAACTGAAACATCATTGTGTTATCTACACTATTCTCATCCTCAATCCAAAACACAGCACTGCACCAGCTACTGGGGAGAAAATTAACTCTACCCCAGCTGAAACCAGGACACTACATGAAGAAAATCAAGGCACAAATGAGCATCAGTAGCATCCAGCTGATTACTCTTTCAGCAAGGCGTAGGGAGAAAATACTGCAGGGTGCCCAGATCCACAGCCTAGACATGGTTTTGTAGTTCTCTGTACATGTTTTGTATTTGTACTTTTCAGTACAGAGAGTCAGGAGTTTTTCTTGTCTCCCTGATGGAGTGGACCCTTATCTGTTATAATGATGCTAATATTTCACTCTCTTTCTTTGAAATACTTTCCTCATACATAATAGAATTGCGTTTGCCTTCCTTGGTGCTTAATCCTGATAGCTTGTAATAAACCTGTAGCTAATTAGTTGAGAATACAGGTCCCATGGCTTATCAGTTATTTCCAAGCAGAAACTCCCAATTTACACTGAGATCTACAGTATCTTTCAGGTGCATTGCTTTTCATACAGCAATACCGATTTTATTCTCATCTTCATTTTTTCAGTCGTGGTCATTCAGTTATTGCAGTCCTCTTTTATGAAGACTCTCTCATGAACTCTTTTATGCATACCAGCCTGGCACATTCAGTATGCTTTACTGGCATGCACCTTTGCTTTATGACAACATTGTTAAAGAAAATATAGGAAAAGATTAGTTTCAGGGGCAGTACTTAAAAAACTCCACCAATCACCTTATGCTGGAATGGTATTTATTCTTTCACCACTACCTGTTGTAGTCACCCCTCTGGCAAGTACCTCACCTGCCCTGCAGCTCCTGTACTCTCTAATTCTGTTACTCATTCAGATATTTTTGAAACAGAGTGCCTCAAGTGAGACACACATCCATCTTGTATTTGGTACTACTGGGAAAAAGAGAGGTGGAAGTATGCCAATGAACATGAAAGATAGACAGACATCTGCCAACCATTAAGTTGAAATCAGTTGTGTAAATGAATAATCTTTGAAATCCTGTTAAGTTCTGTCTAAATTACTTCTATTTTTTTTTCTGACAGTGAATTAATTCCATAGCTTCAATTTTATGTAGTATTTAAAGATACTACTCCTTTTTAGTGTTAACAGCACTATCTTTTAATATAAAATTTCATATTCATTATATCGTGAGCACTTTTCTCTATAACATCATTCATAGAACAGATTGTTTATGTCATGTATATACTGACATCCACTTTTGCAAAATTTTCAGTCCAGAGAATCACAGATAATTCAGTCTTTCACAAATAAGGGTCATACAGAAGAGAGAGATGCTAACAGCCACTATTGTCAGTATTTCTTTCAAAATATAGTCTGCAATTTGTTTTTTGATTTTTCAGAATTCTGATTTTAACCTGTGTGTAGCTTGTGGCCCCTTTAAAGCAGGAGACACTTACGTCACTTCAAAATTAAGGAAGATAAATATTTTTGGATATTCACACTTTTTTTTTTTCTCAGAGCGATGTAAATTGATGAAAGAAAATATGTCAAAACACAGTTCATAATCAACCTGTGCAACCTGCTGCTAAAAATAAAATAAATCCTTTACTGAGATGAAGAGCTTTGTTGAATACAAGGCTGGCACATATCTGTGAATTAGAAGCCCCCCTCTAATTGTCACTTCATGAAGCCAAAAGTTCTTACTCCGCTAATGTTTGACAGCAATCTGAGCTGCTCAACTAAATAGAAATAATCCCCTAAGGGTTTTTCTGACTGCCCTCTCTATCTCCCAGCTATCTCTGACAGACTCTTTAGAGAGCTTTAAATTTTGAAATTGCCTCTTAAACAATGGATGAAGCAGGGATTTAGATGGACAGCTATCTCACCCTTCTTTCTCTAGTGGGCAGTCTATTTCTAAAGCAATTAACATCACACACAGAAGACAGAACATCTCAAAACCATTCCAGGATTTGTAAAAATGTCTGGGAAACATGAGTGCACAGAGCAATAGGCATATATTCCTTAACATGTCATGAGGCAGCACATCGTACCACCATCTCAGAATTGTAGCATATCCAATTTGCCTTAGGGAATAGGGGGGAGCTCAGAAAATATTAGCATGTTATGCAAATGCATCTGGAAATGCTTTCTAACTGGTTTCAGTAGGTACAATTTTTTTTAGTATACAGCCAAGGCACTAAACAACAGAATCTTCTACTGAAGTTTTTTTACCAGCCCTCAACATTGGTTGGATTAGTAAAAACTCTCTTTGTGGCTGACAGATGTTCAGGCCCAAAGTCATCAGAGAGATGTCCCAGGGTCCTGCCTGCCAAAGAAAAATGCTTGTTTGGTAGTATCGACTAAATACATTTCATTTAAATGGATTGGAATGCATTTAACTTCTAAATATTGGCCTTATTGTTCTAGTAGCATGGCTAAAGCCAGTTTGAGATAATGCTCCTTCCAAAATGTAACCATTACATCCAGCATATTAAAGTTAATCTATTGTCATTGATTTTGGTTCTGTGCCATGCTGGGGAACGCATTAGTCCCCATTTCAGAAAGTATGACACAATTCTTTGGTACCATTTAAAGAGCTTCTCTCAATTAAAACTTTTAACAGGGTATGTATCCATATTACTTTTCTTTCCTTAGCTCACCACTGCTACACTTGAGATTCAGTTAATTATATAAGGAAAACATATACATTTTTATATTAGACCCATACAGATAAGGGTACAGGAAGCTGTTTCTTAACAAAGAAGGGAAGAGAAGGAGATAGTTTATTTTCTTTCAACTGCATGCCAATACAAAATGAAGCATTAATTTAATAGGTAGTGAAGTGTACCTTCTTCATCTTTCTTCTTGTACTCCTGACACAATGCCCATTGCTTCTGTCTTCTCATTCTATCTCATCTTGATCTCAGTTTCACTGTTTCGGCCATGTAAGTCAGATACCAAAAAAACTGAAGAGCAAGACTTTTGTTCTGAGAAACCTTGAGCTGCTGCTGCAGCAGGTAGAACTTTAGAAAATGGTTAGAGCTTACAAAATGTTAGCAAATGTGTAAAAAGCCTGCAGTGCCTTCCTTATACTGCTAACAAATAGGACTGCAGAGCTTGGGAGAGAAAAAAAGGAAAATGGATAGTGCTTTTCCTACTGTATTTTAGAAGCCTATATTAGCAAGTCTTTACATTGTGAATAGAGAAAAAACCTGGTATAGAGCTGAGCATGGAGGAGAAAATTGTTGCTACTTAAAACCCAAACTAGAATTCTTGGTATTGCATGTAGCTTCCCTGAGGAGCAGGCAGTTTCTCCTGTTTCAGACGGCCAAATGGAATGGTTACATTTTTCGGGGAATCAAAAAAGCTATCTCACACTGATTTTTTTGACCATTCTGGTAAAATGTGTTGGAAGAAAATAATTGTGTTCTGTGATTACTAAAAATTACATTCATTCATTACCACACCCAGCAGCAGGAAAAATCCAGCCAGTAAAGTCTTCATTGCAGGTGGTTCCAGGAGGGTTATCAGTATTCAACACCAGTCTGAGTTCCTTCACCCACTCCAGCTTCCCTGGATGTGCTTTCTCATGAGACAATGTGAAGAAGGGAGGACCGCAAGCATGTCATTGCTATAATTCCTTTGTCAGTATATTCCAGAGATAGAGAAAAAAACATTTCTGAGTGCAGGGCAAGAAATCTCAGAAGTTTTGGTCAGAACTGAATGATGACTCTCATATGGTAGACTCCTTACTAGGTAGAGTAGATTTGCAGGCTTGGGATTCTGAATTCTTGGAGACATCCCACCATATGAAGAACTTCCTCTGCTTCAAGATATGGGAGAGAACAACATCTTGTCTGAGGGTTTATATCAGTAATTCAGAGCAAAAAAACCCATGTTTGTCTTCCAAAAATATACACTGAGAGGAACAAGAGGTGGCCATGAAGCGGTACAAGTGGAACAAGTGGGGCTATGAAACATGAGACACAAAGTTCTGTATGTATCTGTGCTTGAGGTGTGCCAACAGTGAGGATATGCCTGTTATACTTACTACCCAGCTAGAAGAATGAAATTATGTTACCTACATCAGACACAAGTTTTGTCTTTGCTCATTTTTATATTTGTGTAGAAATTCTTTAACCTCTTCTAAAGGTTAAAGCCCAAAAGGCTCCTCCTTAAGCAGACTGCCTGACCAGATGGGCAATATGGTCCTCTGCCCTAGAAAATAGGCTACTTCTTCCTTGCCTGTGTCTTGCTTGGATTTGCAAGTGGCCTGTAGAGTGTTGATGTGTTGGCTGCATGGCCAGCTCTTGGCAGACATCTAGGTGTGTGTTCAGGAGTCCAGTGACACTGACTGTCAGCATTGCTGGCTTTTTTTCTGGCAGCATCTTCTGTCCTGTCCAGAGCCGGTTCCTGCCCTGGCTGCGGTTATGTATCCTTGCAGTGATGTGCCAACACTGCTTAACACACTGCTTAGCAGAGCATGGTTATCTTGCTTAGGGTGGGGGTGTCACCAGTGGTGCTGACTTGTCTCCTGTCATGCCAGCTCTGAAATTGTCATCTTCCAGGTGTCATGGGCTTGGTTGGGCCTTTAGGGGGATAGGGATAGGAAGCTTTCAGCAGTTTTGGATAAGGGAAACCTCTTCCTGTATGAACTGGCTGCATTTGCTCTTTGATGGAGTTAATGGTACATGCCATCTTCAGCAGAAGGGAGTGGGAATGCTTTGCAATATCTTTTGGAAACTCCAAAACGTGAAAGAGAATGGCAGAATAGAGAGTGTCATGGTGTGATGAATCATGCATGCCTCATACTGTAGCAGAGGTGTCTAAGTATTCAACTGAGATTAAGGGTTTTTTCATATGGAATGAGGCACTGGCTGTTTAGGTTAGAGTTTGTTGGATATTTGGGGAACTTGCCACCTTTCTCGGTGCAGCTTCCCTACATCTTGCTACAAGAAACCCTTTGCTCTTTGTGCAACTCTAGAGAATTTAGGTCATAAGAATCAAATTGAAAGAGCAAGAGGACATTACTTTTGGAGCTATGGTGGTCACCATGAAGACCTCTGTACAGTTTTTATTTTACTAATAAAATTAATATCGTGCTTTAAGCAGCAAAAAGAAGATATTTCTATGCGGAAATATGAAATATGTAGCAAATATTTGCTACCATCTGTCTCTGAAAACTATACTAGACTCTAATCTTTTATGTTTTACATATCTTTTAGAGAATAAGAAATCACTGGTAGCTGCAAATCTAATAAGCAGGTGAACTGAGAAAGAAAAATATCCTGTATACTTCCACTAATAAAGATTCACTTTGATCCTGTTTTAGAGGTTCAGAACTTCAAAGTGAAAATATACTGGCATCTGTAGTTCTAGTGCAAGAATTCAAGTCCCACCTCTACCATTTTAAGAGAATGATGAATGTTTTGGAATTTGAACAAACCTTTGAAAATACAAGAACAGGTTTGCTCAAAGGAGCCCACATACACTCCTTTCAAGATAAAAACAATGAAGATAGTGAAAATTGTACAGTGTAAATATCAGCAGGAAAATTTGGGGCTACTTTGAAAATAAATAATGCTCCACTAATGACTATTTTCTGACTTTAAATTTTCCTTTGCTCCAATAGTTGTGTTTGGTATATGAAAGATCTATTTATGCCAAATTTACTTACAGTTCACCTCCTTTGAACTTTAAACCCATTAAATTATGAGATGATTTCCTTGGACTTCCTACACAATGTAGTTCCCCAGCTGACTTTTAGGGAAACAGCTCTGCATTTCTAAAGGAAGATGTCCATATCAAATTTTGATTTTGACAATCACGAAAGGGTGTGAGGCCTTCTAGCCAAAATTCCCACATTCTGCATTTCCAAGTCTTTACTTGGAGATAGACAGATGCTGTGAATCTCCATTCAAGCTGAAGATATGCCCTAGGTTCCTAAAGATGCTGTTGGCAGCTAGGACACTGTAGATTCCCAAGGCCTTTCTTCTTCAGATCAGGGAAGGCTTATTGTCTCAAGTCATAAACCTATGCTGCCAGGTAATTTAGGTTCACAGTTCCCTCTGGGGCTCTGCTTCTCTTCTTATTCACATATTTTGATTCAGCCTCAGGATGTATTTTTGAGTGTATCAATATTTTGCATGTGGAACAAAACCCAGCTGTGGTCCTGGGACACACCTCAACCTGCAGTAAGGATGAGCAGTGTCAACTTTTGCTGCCATATGCAATATATCAGCCTTATCTCAGAAGAGTTTGTGTCTCAGTTGCAGGATATGTCATCAGTTTCACATTAGAAAATGACAGCTCTGGTGCACTGAAGCACAGCCTTTGCATTGTTACAACCAATGTCACAATGCCATGGGACAACTGATAGGCCAACAGAGACAAGTTCCACAGAGGACAGACACAGTCAGAGTCCTCTAGAAGGAGATAAGACTCATGGGTCCACTTGGACAAGGGCCACAGTCTCCCCCTGAAACTGATGCATTTAGCACAGAGAACAGAACAGAGGCCTGTATCCTATAGCTCTGGAGTAATCCCATCACCTGGGTCACTCCAAACTATGTATTTCTTGACGTGCA
This sequence comes from Oriolus oriolus, assembly GCA_013400235.1. Lineage (NCBI taxonomy): Eukaryota > Metazoa > Chordata > Aves > Passeriformes > Corvidae > Oriolus > Oriolus oriolus. The sequence continues at coordinate 107,876 of VXBT01014138.1, forward strand.
TCCTTTAAAAATAGCCAAGACTTCAAGCTCCTAAGCTGCTTGCCCTCAGAAATATTAGCAGTGACACCTGGGAGATCAACAAGGACTCCAGTGGAATCAACACACATACTCATTAAAGCTCAGAAACTATGGATCCCGGATTGAACAAAACATATGGGCCTTTACACATGTGCCAGCACTCTTTTAACAGAAATAATATTTCAGCAAACAGCTCTGAGGGTCTTGGTGTTCAATGTTACCGCAAGAATTATAAAGCTGTGCTTGAACCTGAGTTCAGAAAATATTCCTTACTTACAAAAATTAAGATCTAACATATTCCAGAATATTTTGTACGTGTTATGAAGGTTCCATTATGTAAGAGTTAGAGTTCTCACTGTCATAGACAGGTTAGGCAGGGCGCAGGGAGGTAGGAGGTGAGTAGTTGTTAAATGGATAACTCCAAGGTGCGTGTGCAATAGCCATCTTTTAATGAATATTTCACCTTGTCAGTTAATAAATAAGCTATTATGTTGCTGACGTATCTTTGCCTTTCACACATCCTTGATATCACAGGCCACATTATGATGCTCAAAAGTGAAAAATTTAAAATAATTAATCAGTAAATTATATCTGGTCAAGTGTGTTCATTGGAGTGGCCTTGAAATGCTTTTTAGCCTAATCACATTTCTTCTTTGTTTATTCTATTTCATCATGCATAAGCTGCTCGAGCATTGCTCATTGAGTCTTTGATAAATGGCTTTTATTATAGAAACAATTATTTGAAAGTAAGAAAAAAATTTCTGAAGACTTTCTCAATTTTTTTTCAGGACTTACCAGCTTGGTTTCGTAACAGTTTTCAGAAACAGCACCAAGAAAGGATAATGTTTATTTTACTGATAGGAGAACTATAAAAACTTTATATACATGTATAATATATGTACACTAATATATACACTATATAAAGCTACAACATTCAAGCTTTAATGACAAGGGCCAGCTATTTAAAAACCAAGTGATCTTATTTTTCAAGACACTCAGCACTCACAGTTTTCTGGGCTTCAGTAATATCTACTTTAATTAAAAGGAGATTGCACAGTGCATCTTTGGTCACCCATCCTGAATATATTCAGATAATTACATTTGCACAAGTTTTAGCAGAGTCACTGGCAGAGAAATTTCATAACTAATAAAGCTCCTAAATCCAGTTGCAGGTACTTATTTCAGCAGTCACAGCGAAAGCTGTTAAAGATTCAGCACTTCTGAAAATCAAGCCAAGTATGTGTCTAGTTCTTGCATGCAGCAGTGATTTTCTTGTCAGGGTAGATTCACTGGCTTAAGTGAAGTTACACTACCAGGAAATGTGTTTGCTATGAATTGAACTGTCTTAGTTGATAGTGCTGTTCATTCCCACACACAGTTGTCAGGTCACTAAACCTCAACCTGTATTTCCCAGAAGAAAAACTTTAGTATTGATGGGATTACCTAGTCAAAACAGCATTTCTCATTGATAGCAGAACTTTTACATAGAAATTGCAATACTGCATAAACAAGTAATTTAGGCCCTTCACTCCTGATTTCTTTACCTCCTCCACTTGAGCAGCACAGCGGAATGGGAATGGGGGTTAGGGTCAGTTCATCACACATTGTCTCTGCTGTTCCTTCCTCTTCACACTCTGCCAGTTCCAGTGTGGGGTCCATCGTGGGTCCCCTGTGAAGAGTCACAAGCCCTGCCAGCAAATCTGCTCCAGCATGGTCCTCCATGGGCTGCATAGACAGCCATTCTTACCGTGGTCTTCACCACAGGCTGCAGGGGCATCTCTGCTCCAGTGCCTGGATCACCTCCTCCCCCTCCTTCTCCACTGACCTTAGTCTCTGCAAGGCTGTTTCTCTCACATATTCTCACTCCTTTCTCTGGATAAAGTTGTGCAGCTTTCTTTTCCCACCTTCTAAAATACATTTTTTCAGAGGTGCTACTTCTGTCACTGATGGACTCAACCTCAGCCAGCAGTGGGTCCACCTTGGAGCCGTCTGTCATTGGCTCTGTTGGACATGGGGGAAGCTTCTGGCAGCTTCTTACATAACAGTGGAGTCACTTGGATTGAAGAAGACCCTGAAGATCATCTAGTTCAGCCTTTAACCCAGCATTGTCAAGTCCACCACTAAACCATATTCCCAAGTGCCACATCTACATGTCTTTTAATAACCTCCAGGGATGGTGACTCAAGCACTCCCCTGGGTAGCCTGTTCCAGTGCTTGACACCCATTTTGGTGAGGGATATTATCCTAATATCCAATCTAAACCTCCCCTGGTGCAACTTGAGGCCATTTTCTCTCGTCCTATTGCTTGTTACTTGAGAGAAGAGACCCATGCCCGCCTAGCTACACCCTCAAGTAGTTGTTGAGAGCAACAAGGTCTCCCCTGAGCCTTCTCTTCTCCAATTTAAGGCACCTCTCAGCCCCTGCACTACCAAAACCTTTCCACCTGAACCTGATAGAGCCAAGAAAGAGTCAGATGTGCTGTACATGTTAATTGCACGCAAATACAGATTTCCTACTGCTGAAAATCATCTTTGCCCCACTGTTTTAATTTTACTGGCTCTAGTTGAACATTTAAAAACAGATTGAAAAATTACTTCTGTGCTCTAAAGCTATATCAAACCTTGTTGATACATGTTAGGAATCATAGTTTCATCTATCTTTCCAGAAATGCCAATTTGTTGACTCAAGTGTAGTATAACATATGCTGTACTTCCAGAGGGATGAATTCCATCGTCTTGGGATTTTTGCATTTCTGTCTCGGAATGTTCTGTACATCCTCACTAGATGCATAGCAGTGGCAGATGCATTTTTAAAAATCAAGGGTTTCTGTGATACTTCCTGCATATTTATTCTGTGTATAATTACTTCAAATGAAGTAAGATCTGCTTGTGGTCTGTTTCTGTATAATATTAGCGATGTATGTGATTCAGCATTCCAAAATTATCATATAAATTGTGAAACTTAACATGAGATCACAGCTTTTGAAAAATATCTGTCACTGTCAAAATCCTTTTATTTGAAAACCCTAAAGGTTATAAAACTGTGTTTACTTCTTGAGATAGGGTTATTCTCTGAATTAAGGTTATTCTCTGATGCATTCTAACTGTGCTTTGGAACCAGATACATGTCAAACTAGTAGAAACTAAAATTTGTGAAATTTTACAGCTTTAGAGGCAGTGGCTAAGAAGTCATTACCAGGATGAAAAGTGCAGGACTGCTCTTTTTAATCTACTAAAAATCAAAGGAAGACACATAAATGAAGACTGATTCTGAAAATGCGGCCGATGCTTTTATTTCAGCCATAGTCATCCACTGACCACCACACAAAAGTTTCAGATAGATGTAGACACTCTTTCATGGTTTCAGATTCTGTTTTTTGTCCATCCAAATCTGATAGAAGACTTCAGAATACATAGGGAAGTATACTGCGTTAGGTTGTTTGACATGAAGCAATCAAAAAGCATTTTCTAGTTTCTGCGGGAAAAGAGAAGAAAAGTGGGTTTAGTTGATTCCATTTGTTCAAACTATGTGCTGAAAAAAATGTTTAGGAGTTCCGAACCCCAGACAGTGTAAATGGGAGCAAGGGTACAGGTAGGAAAGAAAAGCTGTCAAGGATCTTTCATTTTTCCCTCTGGATTCTACAGGGCATGATGTCTTTGTGAAGGAGACATTAATAATATTTTTAAGAGCCTTAAGTGCTGAAATAGGTTGTGTTTACTCCTTATAAGGTCTTTTTTTTTTATTCTGAGTTGCCCTCATAATCAGCAATTAAAATGATAAAAAGGAAGAGTGTATTTATTGTCTTTCATTAACAGTTGTGGATATATACTGTGTCCCTTTATCACAGAGATCAGGTAGATCTAAACACTACAGTGCATATTTGCAGCACTAAAACATGTATTTTTTCCTTCAAAAATATCTGAATTAAGGCTTTTTTGCCCTTGCCTTTTTGCTAGCAAAGTCACTGGAGTTTTTTCACACCATTTCTTATTTAAAGTGTAAGTAATCCACCATGTTTTATCCAGCATTACATAAACAGACATGTCCTTATTCTACAATGGGAGAAAAAATACAAAGAATGCTTGGGCTAGATGCCTGTTTTTGTTTTATTGCTGTACAAAGAAGATATTAAATGACCATCCAATTCAGACATGCTTCAGGCCTGTACATGTGAACAATTGCTCCGTTTTTGACATTGTTCCTGAGTTCGTATTGTCCCTGAAAAAAAATTATTACTTGAGAGGAAAAGAGTCTTTTAAATAATACTTTTGGAGCGATCTAATAAATCTCCCTCTTCCCCTGCTTTAGTGGTTGTTGTTTTTCTTGGCCTGTGAAAATATCTGTCATTTCCTGATGAGCGTGGGATTCAAAGTGACAGAACGGAGTTAGACAAGTCAGGTAGCAGTAAAAACACAGAATTTTGCCGTATGTCTCCTAGATGTTTCTAAAGTTGGGGAAAAGTTATTAAGAAAAATCAAGTTCCAGCAATTTTATTCTTGTGGGAACTGGGTTTATCTGCAATGTTTCTCTGTAATAACAATGTCTGTCAATGCTTACCATTTTTTAGGTTTAATTGATTTGAACCATTACAACTTTTGAGTAACCCTTTTTTCACTGTGTATCTTGTCTTCTAACATTTTATGACATTTCAAAATGTTAATCAATAAAATACAGGAGGAAAGAACCACCTTGGCACGACCCTAGATAAGGTGTGATCTGCGGGTCCTGGCGAGGATCAGAGCTCACTTCAGTTTCTTTCCTGCAGCTCTCACACCCAGAGCTGCCTTTAGAGAGCCCTCCCAGCTCTTGCTCAGGGACGATTTCACCAGCTCAGTGGCCTGCCTGGGTTGACCTTCGCTGGGCACCGCTCCCTCACACGCACACACCTGCATTGCCAAGCTCTGCGGCACACCCGCGGTCTGACCCGCGGCCGCGCTCACACACCCTGCCACACACACACACACACGTCCACAGCACACACCTCTCACCCAGGACAGAGCTGGAAAGGCTTTTTATGGCAGCACAATGAATATTCCTCTTTTTCTCTTGCTTCAGAGTACAAGAAAAGCCGTAGCCTTAACTTAAATCTAAAAGAAAGTATACAGGTCAAATTATAATGGGCCCTTTGCAAAATGAGGCAATACGTGGTGTTTCAAAACAGCAAGCACCATCAAGTTGCTATGCTGAATTTTATCATCATCCTCCTGATATTTGAAAAAAGGAGGAAAAGGACAAAAAACGTTTAAGCTGTGAAGTTCTTTAAGTTTCATTTAAAATAACACCTCCAACTCTATTGCCTTTTTTCCTTGACTCTACCAGCCAACTTGTCTTTTTCTAAGTGAATTAAATTCACAGGTTAAAAATAAACCTCATTTTTTTAAGGTGCTCTCTCCCTTTATTTACATTATGTTTTTAACCCGGTTCCTGTTTTAAAATTAATTCTGTAGTGATTCCAAAAACCCCAGACACATGCACAGACACCTGAGCTCTCCTGGAGGACAGGAGACTGAGGTGGAGCATGGGAGACAGGAAGGGAACGTGAAAAAGAATCAGTAAGTTTGTCTCACTCAGACTAAAATCAGACCTTATCGGATTGGGGCATGAGCCTAAACAAGCAAAAGATGAAGATTTTTATGAAGAGTGATATTACTACTTTCATTCTTACTGCTTTGTAGGTCTACCTTCCATCTATTTGTTCTTGTACCTGTTTTTTTTCCACACATTTGAGTTTCACTTTAGTTCTAGCTGCATGAATGAGAGGCTTCACAACTTTACTGCTCATTCACATCTTGGAAAGGAAAGATGGCTGCAGACCGTATGAACTGTAAGGATTAAAAAACCATTATTTTTTATGTTGTGTATATACAATATAATGATTGTGGCACAATTATGCCATAATAAATAATTTAATAATTTAATTGTATGAATCATAACAATTAAAAAACTACTCTTTTATATGTTGTGCATGTACAATACAACGATTGTGGCACAATTATGCCGTAATAAATAATTTAATAATTTAATTAACAACATGTTCAAAGCTAATTGTGTTTTGAGTCAAGAAAGTACTGGAATCAGGACCTAGTCAAATTACTGTACCTCTGCACCAAGCTGGTCCAATCAGAACCCTCAAGCAGTGTAAGTAACAAAAGAAATATCTTGTGTACAAGAAGTGACATCAGAGTACTGTTAAGAGCCATAAGCAAAGCTTTGCCTCTCATGTTTTCAAGACTTGATATCATGACCTTCCACTGAAAACCTTCAAAGGCTCAGAGCCGATTAGATTTGGTGGCTTATGGAAAAACCTTGGAAGAGAGAGTGAACATGCCAAATTTATGTTTGTGAAAATAACAGGCATTGAGACTGATTGGTACAGTAGAGGAATGGTATTTTATCCCAAGCAGCAGTTGAATGAAGTGAAAATGCAGCTGAAACATTTTTTAAATGTAGTTGCAAGTGAAGAATATCCCTTTTCTGCTATGTTTCAGCTCAATTTCTGTTTAAAACTCATTGCTGTCTATGAAGGTAAGTGACCCATGGAAATGTCATCTTAGTGGTCTAGAATAATCACTCCATTCTCTGAAAAACAGGCAATTTCATCATCTGAAACATCAGTTTTTCTCCAAATGTTATTTATTATTTCTGTTAATTTAACTTACAGCATCTCGTTGGAAATCTAAACAGAGAATCTTCTGCAATTCTGTTGATTTAGACCTAAATTTTAAAAGGTTTTAATACTCATCCTGCCTTTTATATAGTAAACAGAAAGCCCTTGGAGGGATTTCAGTAGCAACTATAGTTCTTTCTTTCTTTTCTGAGAAAATTAATTTTTTTCACTCTCTTTCTAATTTTCATTCATTTTCAAGCTTCTCTAGGAACTTTATCACCATTTAAATGATAGGAGTAATCATCTTAGTAAGTATCACATTCTAGATCCATTCCATCCAATCTATCTCAAATCTGAAATCCAAAGAGAATCTTTTTTTCTCTTACAGAGTTGGAGCGTGTTGGCAGGCTTGCCAAAGCATGCAGAGCATCCAGGAATAATGCAAAGCTTGCTCAAAGATGACCTGTAGACACTCTGGCTTGTCAGCCCAGCTGACACAAATTAAGAACATGCAACATGATATAGTGAATATTTTCCCTCTTAGAACACGAAACATAGTTAGTCCTTGTACTGGCAGTGAAAGCATACCAGTATGTTACTGGATGTGTCCTTGATAAAATTTTTAACATGCCAGACAACTCAAGTTCCAGCCTACCAAGAGATGTTTGGGCACAGGAAGAATAAAAGGTGGATTTGGTTAAGTCACTGAGCAATCACAGTTTTCTTATTCAGTTTGGTAGAAACCAAAACACACATCTGCCCAGGTCACAATATTGCCCTAAGTATTACGTGTAGATCAAAAGGAAATAATAAAAGTTTGGCTGAATAGTTATACAATATGATTTTTTGTGTTAATATGCTCCACAATACCTGAAGACCAAAATGACAAATACCAGGGCAGTTCTAAGCACGTTTGCCTTTGGAGACCATGGTTTGCCCAAAAGAATTGAGTAGCTCAAGCCATTCAGCACTCTGCTACACACAGCACAGTTGTACAAGCCCTACACACCAAATGGTCACAGTGGAGTGTGTCTCACTCTCCTCGAAGCAGAATGACACAACACAAATGCCAAAAGCAACCCAGGAGTTCACTCTCCCTCCTCCTGTCAGTCGTCAATGCTGAGCTCAGAATCCATCTCATATACTCTTATGGAGAGGTAATAAATACATTTTAGTGCAAAGCTTGCATCTTTATCATGGCTCCTGGACCAAGCATAAAGCCCTGGTAGAGCCAGTTAATCTCCATCCACATCAGTAAGACCTGAATTGCTAAAAAATTCTTACGAGGATGAAGAGAGACAGTGAATATATCAAATTTGATATCAATTAGATACCTCTATATTGACAGAATTTCATTTATTCACTGAAATTTTTCTATATATACAAAAGAAACTCTCCCAGCCTCTGAACCCATGAAAGAAGGAGAACAAAAAGGAGATATATCTCGTTACCATAAAACAATAGTGTGAATAGAGAAGCGGAGGTTCTATGTCACACCATACATTCACATTGTGCTTATACAAGCTGTAATTCTTCTGAGAGTCATCACCCATATTCCCCAGAGGAGATGCCTCAGTGTAGCTGCAATTCATCTCCGCTGGGGCAGATATCTTCTTCCCTTTCTTACACCATAGGAGGCTTTAAAGGTTTCTGGGCTTACTGAGAGAGTGATTAAGCTCACTGACTTCCTACAAAGCACAGAGAGGTCACCATATCCAAAGTAAACTCACCACACCCCTTTTGCGTTTCTGTAACTGGCACTCGTAATGCTCTAAAAAGTCACCCATGCTTGTTATGAGGGAAAAGTGCTGAATTAACCAACAGCCCGGTGACCAAAGGACTCATGGGACAGTAGGTTCACAGCTTTCCATGCTAAAGAAGAGTCTGCTAAGGACAGTAGGTGTGACACGCTGCTTTTGTCCCCGGCACAAGCCAAGGGTAGCAAATAAAGGAAGCCATTATTTTGGCACAGTCTTTACCGAGCCAGAGCAGCAGGAATCCCATCCTGCTTGGTGTACTTCAGATGAATCACAGCCTGGAGCTACTATCTTATACACTTAATCAGATGCATAACTCCTGAAAATTTATCAATCCCAAATGAAGTTGAATTACTCCTTTTTCTTATTTATACATTGTTCATAAAATTAATTTTAGAAAAAGAAGGCTGTATTATTCACTAATATAAAATAGTCTGCTCCATGTAATTGGGGATCATCTGTAGCTAATTGTATTTCATTTTTTTTCCATGGACAAGCCTCAGTAAAGACTCAGTGAAAACATTGGGACTAATGTATGTAATGGATGTAACACTGACTTTTGAACATGGTCCAACATTTCCCTCTCCCATTTTCTTTCTTTTCAGCTAACTTTTTACTAATTTTTAAACAGCATGAGGGACATTGACTTTATATGGATTCTCCTGAAGCTGATGTTCTCATAAAGAAAAGATTACCCTCCTTGGCTAGAGGCTTGAGGATAATCCATATAAAAGTGACAAATCAAAATTGACACATCAGATGTAAAATGGAAATTAAACCCTTTCCTGGGGTTTTGCTCGCTTAAAAATCTTGCCATTCCAAGTTTCTTGTTAGGAAGTAACACTGGTGCTACACATCAAGGGCAGAATTGAAAGCACTTCTCCTCTGGTTTTAACTAAGGGATCCCCTTTATCAAAATGCTTGTGGCTATTGTAGTGTCTGCTTTCATCTCAGCTCTAATACAAGGGTGACATAAATCATATTATACAAGAGCAATAAAGTACATTGTTTGAGTTAAAGGTATGTGACTTTTATCAGAAGTATAACCTGAAGTAAAACAATGTTCACAAGTTCCTGGAACACACTGTATCTAAAAGAGACAAAGCAGGCAAGAAGATAAATAACAGTGTCATCCGAATGAATACCTTTGGGGACAACAGGAGAAGTGTATGTGTGTATCTTCCACTTTCTAAATGTATTGGAACATGTGGACCAGTAGCATGAGATGTCATGGGACCAGAGGGAGAAACTAAAACTATATCAAGCTAGTAAAACAGTATTCCTACGAATAGACTTGGAGGTATCATGGCAGGTTCTCTTCAGTATTCAGTGATGTTAAAGATTACCTGTCCTGCTGATACCAGACTCTGCACATTGTACTTCAGTGGCATTATTTTTGCAGTGTGCAGTGGTTCTGGTCAGGAAAAGGACAGATGCTGGTTTACATGCAGCCACAACAACGATGAGGCAGATCATGTCTCTAGGCCAGCCCAGCTGTGGAGCAGGAACCTGCCATGCTCCTTCACAGCCCCCCCAGTCAGACTGACATAAACAGGAACTGTGCTTTTGCATGCAGAAAGCATTTAATAGTTATCCTTCTGTCTGCTGTGGCCACCACAGTTGTTCTGGTTGAAGAACTGGAAGAAATCAGCTATAAAGAAAGAGACTTTCAATTCCCTTCATCTCAAGCAAAATCTGTACACAGCAAATGTTGGCCACAAGTCTCAATCTACTTACATGACATGCAACTTTTATACAGCTATAGCTGGTTATTTAAAATGTCTGATAATTAAATCTCTATGTATGCTACTACTCTGCAGCACATGGGATACAGCTTTTCTGAGATATAGAGACAGCTGGAAAAAAAGTTTAGTAAGGCTTATGTGTGTAAACAGAACAAGTTATGCACAGAAAATGATTAGACTTCACATTTCTAGCTTCTCCTCCATGAAGAAGCAGACTTGCAGACTTCTACAGCTGTTTATTACTTGGCTGAAAAACAGACTCAAATTAAGCCTGAGGATTTGAGTGCACATATAAATCTTTTAAGCTACATTCCCTGTCTTTCCCCTTCAAAGCACTACAGGTCCTGTAATGTCTAAAATACAGTCAGGAAACTCACCTGATCACAGTCTGGATGGGTATCACTGCTACCATTTTATTTTGTGTAAGGTGAAGGAATTTGAGCCCTTGGGCCACTCTTAAAAAAACATGTGCTTTCAGTTGTGATAACTGGTGACGTTTTCAGCAGCCCAGAAAGGGAAAGCAGCCCAAAGAACTGAACTATGTTTTACTTTGTTAAGTGGCCTTTCCTGTTAAGTACTGAATCGTAATGCAGAACAACATGTGAAACTTCACGATGTTGTTTTGCATTAAATGCTTTTTCTGCAGAGAAGGTCAGTCTCCAATTTTTTCAAGTTGTCATTGATGTGAACAATAAATCTGACATGCACAAACAGAAGTTAGAAAATTATACCATTATTTTAAAACAGACTGATATCTAGGTAAGATGCTTTGAGAGCAAAGCCAATATGAAGATGTAAAAGTGGGTTACTACATTATATTTGTTGCATATATGGAAAAAAAGTATATTTTCTTTTAGCCTTCTCCACTACTGTAAAGAATAATTATCAGTCTTGTGTGGTATGAACTATTGCAATGCTAAAGATTTAGAAGATTAGTTTGAGATTGTTTCTCTTATCTGTAGAGCCATTGTAGGGGCTGCTGTCCTTCCTTCGTCCTTCCACATTGCTTCTCTTTTTTGCTTCCTATCTCAGTTTATGTTGCTGCAACTCAGGGTTAATGGTGTGATTTCATTATTCTCCTTCATGAAATGTTCATCGTGTTATGGCCTTAAAACAATAAAACAAGCAGCAGAACTAACCAGGGCTCTTAGATCTAAGATTTTGACAAACTCAAAGAAAAAAGTAACTGGTAAGCAAAGATGTTATAGGATTAACATGATGTTGCGTAAGTTCTTAAACAAAACCACATTTTATTTCAAGGTTGTCTTGTTTCTTAAATACAGGAAAAAATACAGTGAGCCAATCTGAAACTAGTTGTTTCATAAAGCTAGAGGGTTCTTTGTAGCTAGAATCAGGGTAGGACCCTGAAGGCATAAACAGCAAGCATTTTAAGAAACAGGTAAGAGATGGAGACTTTAACGTAAGTGCATCAAGCTGCCCTGCAGGGAGGCAGGGTAATGAAATTGTACTGATTTTCTGTAGCAGTGAAGAACGTCACTGTATGTTACTGCTCCAACTGAGATAGTCCCTGTAACGCTTTTCTGCAGTAATTTGCTTTGGAAGAGACAGAACTTTGATTTTTATCTTGGGCGATGTGGCACATGCAGTTCAAATCTTTTTGAATTTTTTTGTTCTTCGCCACACACCACGCTGCAAAGACATAGTCTAATAACAAACTACATGTAATTAATTGTTTACATATGTAATAATATGTGTACAACTATCTAGCATTTTATTAGACTTCTTTATGTTTGTCCTCCAAATATTAGGTTATGTCTAAAACATATCATCTCAGGTACAAAATACTTCCCTTAGTTTTTGTAGTGTTGTGGTACACATGCCTTTGTGCAATCCATTTAAAGGAAAATACTACTTTAATCAATGTTTAAATTAGGTGAAAAAACCAAAAATGTTTTCTTCTAAGTGCTTTAGATTTCCTCAGCCATGAATTGAAGTCTGAGGCCGTCATGAAGCCATGAATTGAATTACCCACAAGAAACTTCTAGGTTATAACTACTGATTGCAAAAGCTTTTTAAAATTATTTGAACAAGCAGGCTGTAGAAATATTATTATTGTTATACATGTTCTATCTAAATTCTATCAAATGCATATTTTATATATATATATATTAGCCATTTTCAAATGAGCACAAGGCCCTTTCTTGTTAATTTGACAAGATTCCTTTGTTAAATGTGTGATAAATACATGATAAATAACCTGTTTAGTTTAGCACAGCCAGAGGTTTAGGACTCTTCACAAACATTTGTAGATCAATTTGTGTTTCCAGGAAGCCCGTGACACTTTCTAGCTCAGCTACAGCCTCAGCTGTATGCCCTGTTGGCTCAGTATGCCTGCTCCCCAGGAGTGAAGGGAAGAGATCAAGGGAAGGCAAGGAAAAGAAAGAAAAAACACCTACTAAAGCAAACACACCCTCGACATAGGAGAGGCAGGAAAGACAGTGGGTGGATCAGGAGAGGAATGGGGGTGTCCCAAACCTCCCCAGCATGGAGGGCAAGAGCAGAGCGAAGAGCAAGAATTCACCAAAGCTAAGGAACAAGTGAGCTTATGAGGGAAGTTAGTAAGGCAGTCCAGGACTCAGGTGGGCTGTACGACCTCTTCACCGAGCTGTCCTAGTCCCACAGCGGGGTGGAGCAGGTTGCTGGATAGAACCCCAGGCTGGGGGCTGCTCCAGGGGCTGCAGCAATGGAGCAGGTTGCTGTTGAGCACACCGCTCGTCTCACGACCCGCTGCCTCGCATCCGCGTGGGTCTGCAGGTGTGCAACAACGCTGCCCAGCAGCTGGGTCCCTCTGGGCTCGGGAGGGGTTTTCAAATGAAGAGCGGCAGCAAATTAATTCTAAAGCTGCCATAAATGAAGAGCTATTCTCAGAATTTTCTCTAATACCTTCATCCATATAATCAAAATCCCAAACTGTAAAAAGAACCAAATTTTGGCCTAGGATAAAAACCTGATTTCAAAAGCACAGTCTATGAACAATTAATGACTGACTAATCTGTCAAGCACTGTGAAAAATTTCAGCCTGAGGTCTAAGGTTCCCACTGAAGCTCACTGGATTTTAATGCTAAACTGAAGCTAGAATACGAAGCTAATTACTTGCATCCACTTAGATATGAATTCCCACACAGGATTCAAAATTCTTATTAGCGGAGGACTTGCAAGAACCTAATTTTTTAGTATAATAATTTAATATTATGCTTATTAATATAGCTGCAAGTAAAAAGAGGCAGCACTCTAATTACAGATTTTTATTCTGTGTGTTGGTACATGTTTGTACTAAAGGCTGTGGAAATTAGTATATTAGTATATTATATCTGTACTGCGAGGAGCAAGAAGCTTGCTCACTGTATAAATAATAGATGCAAAAACAATACTGGAAGATCGAGTCTTCCATTAATGACCATATGATTTTGCCTAAATAATTCTCAAACTAAGACTTAAAAAGAGCTTATTAAATAAATAATATAGAATTAATGGAAAAAAATTCCTAGTTTATTGGAAGGACAGAGAGAAGCATTGAAGGAAATGCAACTAAACTATTTTGAAGTTCAATTAAGAAGAATAGTTTTAAGTCTTGCTCTAAGAAATTAATTAGATATTTGAATTATGTTTTCACCTTAAATGCCAGGGCTAAAATTGGAAGGCATGAAAATAGACATAGTGCTATTGTTGATACTGTGGATTTCTACGCAGAAAAAAAAAAAACCCCTCAGAGAAATTCAATTATTTCAACTTAAAATTTGTGAAAATTTCTCCAAAACCTATTAAAGGTATATTTTAAATCCTGTTATTAAAGGAGTTAAAGGAGAGTTTTAGCATGTACTCTCTATTAGCATAGTCCCCGTTTTATCTGTACTGAATTCTCCATTCTTCTCCACCATCTGCACAAAGAATTAAGGAATAACCTTTCCTTAAATGTTCATGATTATCACTGTTAGTCATTTCTTTTACTCAGCAGTAAGCTCAAGAAATGCACATCGGGACAGTCACCAATGTGCTGGTTTTGCATAGAATTTAAAAACAAAGGCTTGATTACCTTTGAAAATAAACTCACTGCCGAAATTGTCACACCTCTCATCACTATTCTGTCTACTTTATGTCTCTTATGTGGAGCTCCACATTAGTTTATAAGGGCTCTTTGTCTGGCTTTTGTCTGTTTTTCAGATACAGACAATTTAAGAGACATTTTTAAAATGCCTGAGAGATGCTGAGGTTTTCCTGTACTTACTTTGGTTTGGTTTGGTTTGGTTTTTGAACTGAAATACTGAAGGCAAAAGTGTGTGTTTTGCATTGCCCTGCAGCAAAGTTAAAACCAGTTAATACCCTCAGCCATGCCTCTCCATAGTACCCTCCAGCATGCCAGATCTAGGTTTCACATCATTACAAATCTTTGTTCTTCCTGAAAATTAAATGTAAGCATGAAAAAAGCATCACAGTAAAACAAACCTAAGCATTTGTAAGTAGGAAAAGAAACAATTGAGAAAAACCAGATACATGCTCAAAAAAACCACTCCATTTTCGTATAGTGTGTGAAAAAAGTGTGAGTAGGCAAACAAGCTTAAAGGTGATATGTTCTGATTTTTATGTCCATTTAAAATCTATTCTGCTTGAACATCGGCAGTCAGAAATGTGGTGTATCTATTTCACGATTTTTGGATACTGCTGTGATTGATACTGCTGACACAGCCTAAAAAAGGCTCATTTTTCATTTTTTGGCTATTTACCACCAGCGATTGACAGCACTTTGAGCCCGTTCCAGAATCGGTCAGAGCCATGAATAATCCATCTCCTTTCTCAGTTAACAGCTTGTTCCCTTTCTCCATTCTTGCACCAATTCATATGCAAGCCAGAGTAGTGGGGTAGCTTCAGAAGCAGCAGCAACAGCACCAAGAGGTGGCCCATTTGAGGTCTAGTCACCTCCAAATAACAGCTGGAAAGAGCATCTTCTAAGCCCACTCTCCAGTTTGTAAGGTCCCAAAGTATCTCTAAACATCAGAGCTAGAAGCAGACATAATGTAAGAAAGTTTTCAGCTTCTTTCTCTCCAAGCTGTTAATGGAAGCTGAAGAAACGCCAAAGGGTAAGGAGAAGCAAAAACATAAGGTTCTCTCGGCAGGGCAACCTGGCCAAGGAGAGCAGAGAGAAGGAATGCTCCCCGATAGCCCTGGGAAAAGCTGTGAGCAGAACTTCAGATATCTGATCTGGAAAGTTTTTTTGTAATAGCTGAAGACTTGAGGATGCTTTTCAACACTTTGTTTGAAATCCTAGCCTACAGCATTTGTAGCAACAGAAGTCTTGTTCCTGTGTCGGGAGCTTTTCTTTAAGATCCTCTGGAATGCACTATTACCATCTGTTTTCCGTTGTTAACAGCTCTACCAAGTTCTGTGTGGGTCCACACGGGACACTTTCTCAAACTCATTGAGGCATGTTGCAGATTGATATGTGCCAAGTGTTAGCCTTTAATTAACTCAACCTGCGAGTGCAGCGTTAGGGTAGGATTCAGAGCACGCCCATATGTGTGGAACAGGGAAACTGGTAGCTGCCTTCCTTGGAGAAATGGGCAGCCATATGGGGAGCAGACCAGTAGGTGGTAGCATGAATTGCTGCAGGTGTGGGATGTATCTGGCTGTGGGAGGGAATCTTTGCTAGGCTTGCTTGGTAGCTGTAGCATGAAGATAACTTGGAGTAACTGAATGCTCTGGGAACTGGGAAAATCTCCTGGAGGGACTGGGTGCTGCATTTGTTTGGCTTCTGGAGAACTTGGAGGCGGTGAGAGGAAGTGTTAGTTTTGCAGCTCATGTAACGTTGCAACCACTCCCACAGAGACTGCTCTTGCTTCATGCTGCCCCTTCACAGCTGGGAACAACAAGAAAAACATCACTTTTGAGAAAAGCAGCAGTTAGAAAGCAATCCTGCAGCCCAGTGTATGAGTTAAGATGTAGGGCAGGCCGTGTCTGTCACTTGAACATCACAGCAGGAGCAGAGCATTGCTGCCAATTCCTGTGCTGCAAAAAGCAAAGAGATTGGGAGCCTTGTTGGCACCAGTTCCTCTCTACAGTCATAAGAGGTTGCTTCTCTTGCTGTGCAGAGACAGATGCATGAGGTGCCAGATCAAAATTTTTGGCCCTTTTCCTGAATATTTATAAAACATATCTGAATGTTAGGGTTTATTTTGCTTCAGAAAAAGAGTAGTCATTTTAAATTTTGAAACCAGGACACAAATTTCCCTATTTTGTGCCAATTTTTGTTTCTGGATAAATCAGGATCATAGTTTGATATATTACACAGTTTTTTTCTTTTTTTTTCCCGTCCTTGAGGGCCCAAAACCAGAGTCAAAAACTTGACAGACAATTCTTTGCACCCACTTAGCTCCATCAAGAGTCTTCCTAACTTGCACAGTTTGCAAGTTTAAGTCCAGCCTTTGAATTTTTCGCTGGAATAAGGTGGCATTGAATGCCACTGACACTGTGTGTCTAGCCCTGAATCTCAGGCATAGAAAGACCTCTAACCAGTGCAATTCCGTCCAGGGTCCCTCCAGTGCTGCAGGGACCACTCAGCCAGAAGCTTTCCTCCACCAAGATCCCTATGCAGTGCTGGAAGGACTTTAAGAGAATTATTCCAGAGCCCTGAAATACGACCTATAATGGCACTGGTAGTTCTACAGATATACTATCTTTAAAATAACAGTGATGTTTTGTTTATATGTATTTGTCTTTTGGATAAGCTAATATGGAAGTTTCTGTGCATTTTGGAAAGATAATGCAATTAACTTCAATAACCCCCTCTTTTATCCTCCTCTCCCCCAGCAGCAATGCCTTTACTAAAAAGCAGAAAAAAAGGGGTTTTTTTTAATATACTGGAGACACTTTTAATGGTCTGGCAAATTTTCAGACTTGCAATTGAAACCAGTCACTGATATTTGAACAAAGTGAGACTGTAGTCAGTACTGCTTCAAGTGGGCACTTACTGTAATAATACGGTCTTGATTTCTGATTTCTCTCTCATTCTGGGTAGAAACATTCTTGTAGAAAAGTATTTCCTAGAACTTTAAATACTTATGCAGCCATTGTTGAACTGTTTTGTCTTGGCACTTGGGTCACACAGTATAAAAGGTAGCAAGTGAGTTAGGGTCTCATACAGTCTTTCAGGTCTCAGTTGGCTGGTTGTATTCTGATTTTGGATCAATCTATTACTTCACTCACTTTAGGAAGTGCCTGTTTAAATCTGCTTTTCCGGCAGAATAAGTGGCTATATTACATAATATTCCATTACGTTTTCTGTTGTGCCAGTTTAGACATGATTTATCTGTAGGTGTTATGTCCAGATGGGATGGCTCAGCCCTACAGATCGGGTGTAAAATGTAAAAACATAAGTTAAAAAAACAAACAAAAAAAAATCCTCAACCAGTTCTTCAGAAATTGGAAGATTTGCCTGAAATTAAGGGAAAAAATCCAAAAAAAATCAAATGCCTTATGGATTTGAAATCCTTTTTATGGTGAGGAAATGTTTTTCATTCGGAAGGTCTAACCAAGTTCCTCAAGCAAGAAAAGAATTTAATCCTATTGGAAGAGTTCTATTAATGCAGGCGAAAATTGAATTTTCTCAGTTTCCCAGATTCTGTGCAAATAATTTTCTGTTGTCCTCATCTTCTGCAGATAAAGGTTAAAAGGGTTAAAAACTCTCACAGGTGTTTATATCTGCTTTCCCAGCATTTGCCTAGAGATTTCTCACTCTTTCTCCTCACAGACCTGATGGTACAGAGGTGGATTGGACGAGAGTGTTATTCACAGGAGACGGTCAGCTCTGCCTTCACCTCCACTGCTCAGATACTTCTGTATTCTTGAAAGGATGACATGGACTGCTCCCTACAGTGAAGTGCTCCAGGAAGTAAAAACGTTTAGAAGACAATATTTCAGATCAGATTCTCCTTCTATAAATACAACAAATTTCTGTGGGGGAATCTAAAGAACTTGATGGAAATTCTGAAAAGTTTAAGGCAAGAAATATCAGCAGTTTCACTTCAAAGCTTTTAAAAAATCCTTCAAATTGAACTACTTCCTCCTGGCTTGGTGAAATGACCTGAAGTGCTTAATTTCAAGCTATTTTAATGTTAGTGTTAATTTAAATTTAATATTCATCTGTATCTTCCCTGATGAAATGTTACCCTTGAGGAGGAACAGGATTACTGGATGAAAATAGAGATTCCCAATGTGTCGGACATTGCAGCCAGACAACAGTGCCCACGATGCATCAAGAATCCCATCAGTCTGTGATGCTCCAAAAATATTGTAGCCTAACCCCAAGAAAAGACCAGAAGGTAGAAGTACAGGACTCACAAGGCAACACAGAAACCATTCTGGTTAGAATCAAATCAAGCTGAAATAAAGTATTTTGCTGTGAGCTTTCTGATGGAAAATTAGGACTTCAAAAATTTACCAGGATGAAGCACATTGGGTACAAACAGCTTTTTGCATCCATAAAACATTTCATCAGAAATTATGAGCAGGCTGTGATCACATCTGCTACATATATTTTCTTTGCTTTCCTCAAACACAAATGAAACTCTTCATAAGGAGATGGACTGCTCAGTATGCATAGGAATTTTGGAGGACAACTGGAAGAGCAGTGGCAACATTTGTGCATTAGTAATGGCTAAAATTGTTCAAAAAATGGTGATTAAACATTCAGCCCTTTAGTCTATGCTTAGGTTTTTTGTTTGGGCTGTACCTAGGCACATTACTGCAGATTCCAATTTTCTGTATATGCTGGATGAACATTAAGTTGCTTTTACTAAGGCCCCAAGCGTGGGTTTCATTAAAATGCTGTTTATAAATTTTTTCTTTTCAGTAGGTCAGAAAGAGTCCCCACTTAAAAAACACTTTGTATTTCTCATCACTGGGAGCAATTGTTTACCTCAATCCATTCCAGACGAAATTACATTTCCCTAATTGATAAAATAATTAGTCATAACACAATATAAAAGTTATTAAACACAATAGAAGTGCTACTTGCTTCATTGTCACAACTTATCTTGAAAATGGAATAGAAATAAGATGCATTTTTACTAAACTGCTGGCTTTAAAAATCTGTATCTTCTTATTTTAATGAAGAAAATAGATTTTTTTTTTTAGTACAGTTAACATTTGATAGCCTTGGTGATCAAACATAGCTGCTTGAGAATTACCTGTATGTCACCAAGAGACATGCTAAACAGTAGAATTACCATAATTTCAGAAGCACAAATATTTGTATTGTCTAGAAGTTCAAGTGTCAAGGCAGACTGCTTGGATTCACAACTAGCACAACCACAGCTATTTGTATGAAAACTAGAGAGAAAGAAAGAGTTTGTAAATTTGCCACATTTTATAGGGGTATTTTAAGAGAAGGTTTCTCAATATAGCAAAAGAAACTGTATCCAATTTACTTCAATTTAAGTGGACTGAGATAAAACAGCTTCAGAAATGAGAACTAAATGTATCAGATGTAGAATTTAAAACTCTCACGGGCCTTCTTTCATGTCTAACTGAGCCTATATTTATCATGTCTGCTCTTTTTCAAGTAAAAAATACATTGGATTTGAACTGTATCTTTTCTCATTCCGCCCTAAGAGAAGCAAAGCACAGATGTGGTTCTGTGCAGAGCCTCTCTCCAGGGCCAGGTCGTTAATATTCACAAGAAGAGAATTAGTCTTTAGAAAGAGTTTGTTTCTTCTGACAAGGCAAGCTGATAAGAAACATTCCAGCAAAGGAAAGACAAAAATAAATGAAGGAGAAAAGATTAGATGGTGGCATTTCATCCTTGAAAGCAGCGTATTTTTACAGGGTAGCTATTATCATTAAGTTACACCCAAATAGGAACAGCTATTAACAAAAGCACTGAAAGTTTAATTAAAGGCTATGGAGAGTTTAATTTAGCAAAAGTAGCATGCAGTTCTTCTCAAGCCAAAGGAGCAGTGATCTGGGAGGGATATGATGAGAGTGAGGGAGGGAGAGCTGTGCAGGAGCACCTCCCGTCTCCTGCGCTGAAAAAATCACAGTGCATTAGCTTCTAAAACAGGGCCTTGCAATGACAGAAATAGAAACAAAAAGCAGAAGAGAGAATGAGCTGAGCTTTTACTGAGCAGGAATGAGGGCTTCAGTTGCAGCTGGTTTGAATGTTAGAATACTGGCTAGGAAAGAGGAGCCAATGGCATTTCAGCAGACCAGAGCTTTCCAAGACATGTCTGTTTACTACATCACTTGTGCTGCCAGTAAAATACTCAGATGCTGACAGGAACTAATGTTTCCTGAGCAAATACACATTATTGACACAGTGAATGCATCATGGACTAGTGAGAGTGGTAAACACACCGGCAGTCATAAGCTTCTTTATTACAACATACGTGTATTTATATCTCCAAAACAAATATATATTAATATTTCATTTTGTTTTAGGTTTCTTCTTTCTTTTTTCACTGTCAACAATGTATATTTCACAATAAAATACAAATTTCATTTAGATTAATGCCCAGGTAACACCTGGTCTCTAAATATTGGTTTACACTTCAGATGTAGTTTTACTAACATATGAAAAATCACACCCTACAATCAGAACAGCCAAGGTAGTTTTCAGACAGAGTTTTCCTCTTTCTGGAAAAGAAAAGAGACATTTCAAAGAAAATGATACACAAGGATTGTTGGCCCTTGGGTATTCTGCTCCATGTGGTGTTAGCTTGAAAAATGCAAATATTGTAATTAATTTTTCATACAAATTTGTGTATTGACACTTCCTTGCTTCTTCACTGAGATGAAGTATTTTAAATGTTTTCAAGTGTTAATTGCCAACTTTATAACATCTGGTATTTGTCTTAATGCCTGTGTTATGTGATTGCCTGAGAATATCAGCTTTTGCAGGTGGAGGTGAATCTTTAAATTGGAATTCCACAGATTTTGGAGGATGAGCCTGTATATAGAATCTTTGAAAAAAAATATTATCAGGTAAACACAAAAGATCTTGTTGTTGTTGTTACAAAGATATAGTTTCAAGTGTATTTTAGGAAAAAAAATTAATTCAAATTCTTACATTTCTGGAAATACCATGGACATGGGTGCTCTGAACTGAGAGAAAAGAACAAGCTAAACATTATTTTTGAGCCAAGCTTTCTCCAGGTCATTCCCAAAGCAGGATTTGTTCAAAGGTGACCAAGAGAAAATGGAAAACTTGACTGTTGAAATTTTTTATCTTCTATCTGTGGTATAAATAGAGGTAGTGACTTTGCAACACCAGCTAAGAAACATTTAGATTTATCATTCTGTGAAAGATGGTCCATGAAAATTGATAGTAACAGTCACATTCAATCAACTTAAAGGTTTATTTGTGTACCACTGGGATGGCACAATCTTTCAGCTGATTTTAGTTTTTATGCATTCAATTCTTATGAAGGAAGAAGTTATATAAAGAGAACAATACATTTCTAGCTGTGCACCCTGACCCAAGCCATTCCTTGGAATTTTTGTTGCTCCCAGTGGTGAGTCATTTCCTGAAGACCTATGTGTGGCTGGTAAATCACATTGTTGTACATTCCTTCAGTCCAGGATCGTTTGGCAAACCTTTTTCATTTATTCCAGCTACTGTTACCTCACAAGTGTTGGAAATGGAAAAATTGCTCTCTGTAGCTTTTTCTATGACAAAGCCTCTTTCATGACCTGAGGATAACTTTTCAAACAGTTCTTGTTTTGGCAGGTAATGTGCTGAGTGACATTAGCTGTGACTCACAGGCTCAGACGAAGTGCAGGTAATTGTGGGATCTGACCTGCAGCAGCACTATTGTATAATATATGATTTGAAGGCAAGCCTAGTTTCATTTTTAAGATGATCTGATAGATCAAAGTAAAAGATCTAAACTGAATCCACAAAGTCCGTGAGTGCTTATATATCCATGGAGAAGTAGAGACATCCAATGTCTTGGTCACCTCAAACAACATGCAGAACCTAACAAGGGGCTTCAGAACTGCTGTCATGCTTGACTTGTCTAACTGTGGTGCTCTTCTGGGCTAAATTCTAACTCTTAATGAAGCTAACAGGATTTTACCACTCACTTTAAGGGAATAATGATCTAAATATCTGAGAAGATTATTCACATTGCTTCACTTGTTTATTCTTAAGAAATCTTACATGGTTTCCCCACGATCTAATTCTAACAGGTTTAATACCAGTTTTGAAGCGGTTAGATGGCCAGTCACATTCTGCTGTTCCAGGTATTATATTATGTTTTCCTGTATATGTTTAAACCAGAGTAGTGTGAATCACAGCCTGGAGTGGATGTATATTTTGATTTGGGAAGCCACAGAGCAGAAAGAAAATTCAAAAGAGATCAACAAGGAAAACCATGAAATAAATGTAATCTTTTTTTTTTTACTTCATTTGGAGAACATACAGAACATTTCAAACATTTCAAAAAAGAAAACAAAACAAGCAAACAGCAATTACTACATTTTTGAGATAAAATGATAAAACTGCATCTAGCATTTAAAAGAAGTGTAACATGCTGACAACAGCTACATGAGGTTTTCTCCACTTCTTCACCTGAAACAAGTTATTGTTCACTTCCAGCTTATCATTTCTGTGTAGTGAATGATCATATCCTACACCAGACACAGAAATTCTGCCACCTCTTCTGCGCTGGTTGGGTTTCAGCTGCAGGAGCTGATGACTGGCTCTGGCAAAGTGCTGCTGTGGCACCCCAGGTCCCAGTGCTGTGCAAGGGGCACAGGAGAAGGAGCTGTAAGGAGATTTTCAGGGGTCTCCATCCATTAGTTTTGGAGCTGCAGTTAAGCTCAGGCCCTGAGCTACATAGCAGCTGCACCTATGTACCTTGCTATTCCTGCCTTGGGGGCATGACTTCCTGGCTTGACTTGTCCCTGCCTGATTGCTACAGCCTTGTGTTGCAGTCACAGGTCTGTCAGCTGAACCTTGTCACTGCTTTTGCTCATGCTTTTCAGTTTTGGTTGGTGTGGGACACACTCCTGTAAGTGAGGGGACTACAGCCATCTACCTTGCTGCCTGTCACCCACAGCTCATGGCTTGCCTTCCCCTGTGGAACAGCCCCACTCTTGCTGCTCCTCAAAATGGGGTTTGTCTGAAAAGTCAGGACTGGGGTTTATGTTGGGATTAATACATTTGTGCATTAGTCTACGTTTCTTGGTGTTGGAAGATGAAATTCAGTGAAATGCAGTCTATAACTTCCTCATGAGGGGAAGAGAAGGGGCAGACACTGATCTCTTCTCTGTGGTGACCAGGGACAGGACCTGAGGGAATGGCCTGAAGCTGAGTCAGGAGAGGTTTGGGTTGGACATTAGAGAAGGGCTCTTCACGCAGAGGGCGGTTGGGCACTGGAACAGCTCCCCAGGGGAGTGGTCACAGCACCAGCCTGACAGAGTTCAAGAATTGTTTGGAAAATACTCTTGGGCGCATGGTGGGACTCTTGGGGATGGTGCTGTGCAGGGCTGGGAGTTAGACTCGATGATCCTTGTGGATCTCTTCCAACTCAGCTTATTCCGTGATTTTGTGATTCTGTGAGATCATTCTGCTCCTCATTTCAAAATATTAAAGTAGAAACAGTAAAAGATTATACAGGTGATCAAAGGTGTGGAGTAGTTTCTATACAAGGAACAACTGAAAATCTTGGAAAGGATCCTTTATCCTGAAAAGTAAATGACTGATATGAAACAAGACTTCAAGTAGTGAATGACCTGGAGACCTTCAAATAAATGTAGTGTTGATGGATTTAAAAGACATAGAAGGACATGGTTCATGACACATCGTGTCACTGGGTTGTGGAAATACTTGACAATAGGCTGTGGAGTCTGAAAGCTTATTCAAAAGTAAACAAAGTATGAGAAAAGGAGCCAGAAAAAGCTCTACCAACACTTACTTACTTACTTCCAAGATACTTTTTTCAATGATAAAAATCTCTGCGCTACAAATCACCAGATGTTTGAAGCATCATTATAAGTTTCTGTTCTCATACACTTTCCTAGGCATCCGCTGAGGCACTGCCAGACAGGATGCTGGGCTAGACGGATGTCTGCTCTGACCCGATACAATTGTTCTAATGTTCTTAGCACCCCCGGTTGACACTAAGGAGTCATCTGTGCTGTCAGGATTTGCCTGTGAAACAAGGACTTACTGTTTTGAATCTCTGGGGGGAAAATAGGAAGCGTCATTTCCCATAAAGAATTCTGCCCAGCTTCTTTCAGTTCTGCAGTACCTGGAGGCTGAATGCAGAGGACTCTTCTAAACTCTTACCTTCTAACTTGGGGGGTTAATATAAGTTTCAAGATGGATATTTTCAACATTTCAGTTTTGGAAAATGATTCATATTTTAGAGTCAATTATATATATCTGAAGACATTTACAAAGTTTCCCATAAATGACCTTAAATCTATGCAGGGTGCATGGTGTTTGGAGTATCTGAGGTCTGGAAAAGGATATCAGCATAGATTTTGTACTGAGAGGTAGCACTTGCTCTTGGGCCCTTCCCTGGAGTTCTAGTACTACATTGGATAGACTGGACACAGGATGAGGGCTGAGCTGGTCCAGCATATTTGTCACTTGATTCCTTTAACTGTCCCTGCCCACACAGGAAACAGAAGAGACAGTGCCTGTAGAGAGGTGAGAATGAGAACCACCAGCTGTGTCATCACCACTCCATTTTCTGTTCTCTGAGTGGAGTGGAATGCAAACTCCCAGCTTCCTTCTCTTTCAGCTTAGCCATCCATCCCTGTGGGAGATGACACGAACGTTTATAAGGTTGAGGGAAGCTCATTTGAAGAGATTATTAGAGACCAGATGCCAGAAAAGTATTTCGGGGGGGGAGTTATAAAAATAGAGTTATCCAGGACACTGACAAATACAATGTATGGAAAGAGGCAGAGAAAAGAAGGAAGGCAAAAGAGAAGTTTTGGTTAATTTGAATGAGCTTTTTAGAATGCTTGAATCGGTTCTTGCGACATGACATCAGCAAGATGGTACCTACAATGGTACTCAAATCCAGAACAACATTTCTGTATTTAACATACAACTTTCCTACAATTTACAATATACAATTTTCTCTATTTGCACCCTGTAGCATTACGAGGTCAGGTTTTCTCATTAATGTTTTATAATCACCCTGAGGCTTCTGCATTCTGCCCTTTGCCTTTACACCATTGCTGGTAAAGAGAACAAACTGTGTCTAAAAGGAGAATTTTAAGTTGCAGTGACACGTTATATGAAAATCTGTCACTTAGCCCTCCAGAAAACTGAGACAAACCCAAAAGAATGGTCCTTATCATGATGTTAGGACATGCTTAGGAGATGATTATTGATGAAAAAACCACCTGTACTGCTTTACACTAGCAGAGTGTCCATCTCAGAATGGTTTAAATACATTGGTTTATGTGTGTTCAAAGCGTAAGAGCTTGATTAGCTGTACTTCCCATTCCCAAGTGGAGATTGCCTACCTAGACTTGTAAGCAACAGGTAACCTGAACTCGGTGTTACAGCTCAGAGACTTGTACTCCTTTCTATAAAGACAAAAAGAAAGATGGCACCTATCCTTAGGTAGTACACACACCCCACACACTGTTTAATTAGAAAACCTCAACCTGATATAAATTCTGTAGTCCAGTTCCACTGGGTATGTTTGCAGCTGGAAATTTCATCAGCCAGATTGTCTGCCATCTCCATGCTATGTAGTGATGTCACATTAGTCGTTCTGGTTGAAAAGAAATGGACAATAAAAGCATCTTACAAGCAGAGAAGTATTAAAAAACCTTACTAGATACTGTGGCAAAGAGACTTTTTAAAAAGAGCTGCATGAATCTCCACTGAGTAAACAGCAGTAGGAAAAACTCTAAGTAAGAAAAAGATGCAAGTAAAAGAACTTGTGATGATGAAAAATATGGGGAAGAGAGAAAAAAAGCCTTAAACAGCCAAATACTGAGAAAACATATGTGGAAGCATCAATCTTGAAACCCAGTGGGACACAGCATAGCAATTCTACCATGTTTGAGAGCATCAGTTTAACACCTGAAAATTAAGGATAAACTGAGCATGAGTCAGTTCAGTACAGCTGCCTCATCCAAATGCTGCATCCTAGTCCTCAGAGAAAGTCTAGGCAGGAAACTGTTCATTTTAGAAGCCACTAAACAGAGACGTGGGGAGGAAGGAAAGCAGGTTTCAGAAAGCCCAGGCTTCTGTGTTGGTTTAGACCCTGAATCCCAGTGTGGGAGCAGCGTGCCCAGCTCAGCCTGGCTCAGCCCTGACTCCAGGCCAGGTGATGTGCGTCAGCGGCACTGCGGTGCGCGTGGCTGCCAGCAGCCACACTGCCAGCGTGCTGGGACAGGGAGCCACCTTCTGTAAGGAACTGAGCCTCATTAGGCATCCTTGATTGCTTTTACCCTCGAAACGGCATTGCTCAGTCTATCAAGTGTTTGCTTTAAGAGCAAGTATCAGCTGATACACTATTTCAAGTTCAAACTTGAATGTAGAAGGTAATTCTGTGAAAGGCTGTGGATTTCCCTGTACCCAGTGGAGAGCTCATGCTGGGCCATGGAAATGAGTGACAAGAAAGGAGCAGCAAAGAGGAGCTGTTATGGGCTGACCACAGTCCCCCATTCCTCATCCCCTGCACCAGCTGGAGAGGAGAAGGTAGAGGAAGGGTTGAAGCTGACCCTGGGAAGAAGGCAAAGGGTAGGGGGAAGGTGTTTTTGTCTTTGCTTCTCACCATCCTGCTCTATTTTTAATTGGCAAGAAAGTACATTTAGTTTTGTCCCAAGTCTAGTCAGTTTTGCCAGTGACAGCAATTGGTCTTTATCTCAACTCATGAGCCTTTCCATCTCATTTTCTCTCCTGTGCTGTTCAAGAGGTGGAGAGAGAGAGTGACTGGGTGGGGTCTGGCAGCCAGCCAAGGTCAACCCACCTCAGTAATAATAAATTAAACCTATGTTTAGCATGTCTGGGCTTATAACATCTGTCTCAGATTCTGAGCATAACTCAGAATCTGTTGAAGGGAAACACAGGGAAGCTCATTTTTCATCGGACTCTTTCTCATTGCTGCTCTGTCACCTAAGAGGTAGTAGAACAACGTTTAGAAGACTATTTGCCCAGAGTTTCACTGGGGTAGTGAAAGCTGCTTTGCTCACAGAAGACAGGGTTTAACCTTAGTAGGTGCATAACTTAGTGTCATTTGGCACACAGATGTGGCACTCCCTGGCAGAACTCTAAATGTGGATTACCAGGCAGAAGTGTTGTGATACTCTTAACGCTTCAGCCACGTTTTCACTTTCTTCGCTTCTAAGCTTATTCACGGCAAGGCAAAGTTAGCACACCCCTACCTGCAATCAGAGCAGGAAACGGTTTCCTGAGTAAACATATGTTAATTTAAATAAGCTGTTCGTAGTCTCCTTTTCTGTTACAACCTCATTGCTCACTCACTGACTAAATGAGTCATGGAAGCCAGTTAGAATCAAGAGTTAATGTCAAAATGCTTTGGCATTTCCACTTCCACATCTCATACATTTGCAAAGGAAATGATACATTGCCCATCCCTTTTTCTCAAGTTACTTCAAAATCTGTCTTAACTATACTGTATGAGATCAGATTGCTCACTGGCAGGGGTCTGACAGGCAAGAGAACAGGCTGGTGCCCGATACAGAGGAAATAAATCTTAAGGAGTAAGATTTATGTATAAATCTTACTTGGATTTTTTTTTAAGTTTAATTTGCCAGAGATGACAGAGAAATTATTTCTGCTCAGGAAACAATCATGTAATGAGGAAAGGCCTGAGGCTTTTAAATGCAGCACCTCTACTTTCCTCAGTGGTATCAATAGCAATTGTAAATTTCTGGCAAATTACCTCTTGCAGGAATGCCATTCACTTGCTTTACAAAGGAACATCTCTGAGTCTGGAGGTGGTTTGTTTTCTTTTTAAGGCAGTTTTAAATAATTAATAAAGAACAGGAACTTCTATGGGCGTCAGGTTCTGTTTCCAGCACTGGTTCCTGCTCCTGACCAAGAACCTGTATCTTCCCTGCAAAAGCATCAGCAGCATCCCCCTGAGGTCCCACTGGCAAGCTAGGAAGTGTCTTTGCAAGAATCCCTGCAAGCAGTCCTGAGCTTGCCCTGTGGGCTATTTAGAAGCCCCCTGTTTTGGTACAGCTCTGGGCTGGGAATCTAAATCAGGTACAGGCAATCCTGCATAGGACTGGGTGTCATCCAGACATGAGCTGCTCCACTCCTGAACTGCTTCAAGAGGAGATGTAAGTGTTTTACGGCCTACTCATAAAGACTATCCTCGAGTATCTGTCTGAGGGACTTGGAAAAATGCACCTCTTGAAATTCAGAGGGGAAAAAAAGGAAAGAGAAAGGGAAAAGGAAAGGGAAAGGGAAAAGGAAAGGGAAAGGGAAATGGGAAATTAGATTTCTACAAGGTAATACTTCAGGATTTTGCCATCAAATACACTAAAATTGTAAAAATTGTAGAAAATCTCTACAAATAATAGAAAAAGAAATAATTTTGTTTCCTTTAGGAACCAGGATTAGTTTACTGTAACGTTTAAATGCATGTCAGATGTGGAAGCACATTTCCCCAAGCTTCTTTAAGTCAGAAAACACTCTAAATTTTATAATATATTTCCTGTATTCTCTTGAATAGATTGAAAAGTTGACATTTCAGTCACTTTTGGCTTTCAATACTTGCTGCCAGGAAAAAAGAGCTGTTTCAAATAAAAGACATGAGATGAAAGAGGTGAATCAGGAGTGAAGTTCTTTAGATAAATGACCTTTCAACTTTTGACTGACATGATTATTATTTAATTGGAAAAAAGGGTAGATTATGAATATTTAATCAATAAAACTGCAGTGGAAACCGGAGCCTGAAACAGAGACAGGCAGATCTTTGTGATAATACTGGTTTTTCTAATATTAATTAGAACTCTACTCCATCCTCTTTTGTTGTGTTTGTACTGACTCCTATGGTAATTGTAGTTTGGCTTTTTCTGTGGAAATTTAATTTACATTTTGTAATGTTTTATGCTTAAGCCATTCATCTCTTGTAGATCCCAGCCCAAATGTTTTGAATTCGATTAATCTATAACTGGGTGTCATAAGTCTGTTGGAGTGGCCACAGCTGGAGCTATATCCCTGTATGCCTGATTACGCTATCAAAGTTTTCTTGATAAAATTAATAATTCAGCACAAGTTTCTTTAAAACAGTGGAAGAAGGAAGGGATTGATTTGGAAGATGGAGGGTCCTTATGCAGGTAACATTCCTTTCTTATCTATTCTGTTATAGTAAACTAATCTCTAACTCAACATAAAGAAAGCTTCATGCTAGTCCACTGTCACCAACAATTAAAATGTTTCTGGAGTTGTCTCATCAACCAACGGCAAAACAACTGGTATTGTTGTGTAGAGTCTTTTTTCACATAAATTAGCCAGCTATTTCAACAATTAAAAATGAAACACAGAACAACAAGGAACATAAGTTAGCACTACAAGTGGCTTCAGAATTTGTTTTCAGTTCAGAATGGACACGTTAGGCTTCAGAAAACTGACATCTTGCTCCTTGCTGATTCACCTACCCAACAGCCATCTTTAAAAGTGTTGGGCTGCTTCTGTTGTCTTCTGTGATGAGTATCTGTCAGCTGCTTGTCCCTTGTAATGTTTGATCAAATAAATGGCGAAGCCTTCTGACTGTTTTCCTAGGATTTTTGTATAGCAATGTGCTGCTCCAAAAATCTCACACACGGGACAGAATCACTCTACAGCAGCATAGGCTGGGCACCAGCTGGATGGAAAGAATGCTTGCAGAAAAAGGGGTGGGGAACCTTGGTGTACGACAAAGACTTTAGGTAAACATGGGCGAGCTGCCTGCCTCTGCGGGGAATGGCCAGCAGCTGGGGCAGCAGGACCATAGCCAGCAAGTCAAAGGAGGTTTAGAACTCCCCTTTGTTTGGCCCTAGGGAGTTCACAGCTGGGCTGGTGCACCTGCCTGGAGGCTTCCCAGTGTAAGGAATACACCTCTGTCCTGGTGCAGGTCCAGTGGAGGTTATCAGGAAACGCAGAGGACTGCAGCACATGGTGTATGAGGAGGAACAATGGAGCAATTTAGGATAATGAAGTGGGCAGGGTATTGTATTAAAATCAAAATAACAGCCCATGATGGAAAGCAGAATTTTCAGAGGAGACCCTTTCGTCTTTAGCATGGTAAGAACAGCTTTATTTTATGGCACCTAAGAACGTTTATCCAAATTCTGGAGTTTTCGCTGTTATTTCCCTCAAATCTCAAATATAAGCGTAAGCACAGATTTTAAACAGACTTGGCTGTGGGGCTATTTCAGAACTGTGTGGATGAAATCCTGTGCCATGTGCTCTAGGATGACCCTCCTTGAGCAGGGAGGCTGGACCAGATGAGTCCACTGGTGGTCCCTTTCAAGCCCACACATTCTGTGATTCTGTGTTTCTGTGACAGGTTTCGGATAAGACCTGCTCATGAAAACACCTAGAACCCAGAACTTCTGTGCCTTTCAGTATGTGGATATAGAGGCAAACAAAAAACCCCCCGAAACCCCCCCCAAAAAAACAAACACCAAAATGACGGTTTCGAGTACACTATTGTATGGGCAACCTGAATTTAAAACATTGAGATAGGCTGCTGAGGGGATCACAGAATTCCAGATTAGTTCACTGCAATACTTAAATACTGTAATAATTGCATAGGAGTGATCTGAAGCCATACATTTTTCTGGAGAAAGACAAAGCTTGTCTTGATACTTGTAATTCACGGGAAGAAAGTACAAAAAAAGCAAAGATACAATGCTTGGCATTCTGAATGTTCTGGAATTACATATCACACCACCTTGGGTGGAAGACATGATTTGCATAAACTGGTTTCACAGGTTATTACTGTCTGCCATAGCCTTGGACAAAAATACTGCTGTGGCACTGAGTGGAACATTTCAAAATATGATAATATTTACAGAAGGGAGGAGTCAAAATACATATGTTTCATGGTTGCATCAGTTAAAAGCCTGTTTACCGATATACAACTTGGAATCAAACAATAAGCAATGTTGGATTATTGCTGTAGAAAACCCAGAAAATATTATAAGCAATATTGTTGTCATAAGC
The DNA here is from genome assembly GCA_013400235.1 of Oriolus oriolus. Taxonomy (NCBI): domain Eukaryota; kingdom Metazoa; phylum Chordata; class Aves; order Passeriformes; family Corvidae; genus Oriolus; species Oriolus oriolus. Next base: position 139,172 of record VXBT01014138.1, read on the forward strand.
ATTAGTTCATACACCACGGTTTAATTGCTTGCATAGTAAATGAATGTGATCTGCACTATTTTTTTTTAACTGTAATATAATTGCTATGACTTTTATTATTGATATGTTGCAGCTCCAATGTTCGTGTGTTTAAAAGTGATAATATTACTAGCGCTGGTTTATTTGTATCCATGGCAGTAATATTTCATACATAGGTATGCTTTCAAACGTTTTTATTAATGGTCTGAAATGCCAGACTGGGAGACAGAGATGGCCAGGATGGAGGCTGAACCACCACTGGCAGAATATGACTCAAAGCAATCTAAGACACAGTGGCATGACAAACATTCAGAGCATTTTTAAAAGGATCCAGAGTCATGTTATAAGGTACAAAATTTATCTGCTTATAGTTATTCTAAACAGTCCTAGCAAATGGCCACTGAGGCAAAATTAGTGAAGGATTAGATAGCAAAACTGTTAAGAAGTCCTCTGGAAAAATAAAAGTTGGAGGGAGACATTGACAACTTACTGCAAACTTTTTTTGTACATTTTCCACAGAGACCTGAACATTTCAGTGTGAAAGCCAGACTGTGAAAAGATAAATCTGAAATTCAGGCTGCTTTTGCATGAGTGAAAGGACACCAGCACTGGAAAGACAGCAAAACATAAGACAAAGCAGTTGAAAATATTTTACTATGTCTCAGAATAAGAGGAACAAAAGCAAGATATATTTCTCTCAGAGCAGTTGTTTCAGCATTAGAAACATATAACAGAAAAATGCAGTCAGTAATGATATTGTACACACTTTATCAGCTGCTGTTTCACGTTTCACAAAGAAAATTCATCTCCTATGGGAGATGTAAGTTTTAGGTTATGACTACAGCATCATTTTATTTGCTGGCACTTGATCTGTGCATCTTTAACAAGAGGCGCCTGGCCGAGGAGACTGCTGGAGGCTGACCAGAGCTGGGAGTGCCTTGGTCTGCTTCCCAGGGATCCCAGAGCTGCCAGGGCTGGGAGAGAGGCAACGAGCAGCTGGGAGTTTGTAACCCACACAAGCTGCACATCGGTAGAGCCTTACAGGTGTGTGGCAGGTTTATCCAGAGCTGAAGGCTGCACACTTTTCATCAGCCTGCGCTGCTTTCCACTTCTATTCACCCTCGCTTCACAACTCTCCGTTGGGGTAGGTAGTCAGCTTAAACACTCATGGCTTTTGCAGCTGGCCATACAGCACACAAACTCTGTCTGTGGGAGTCAGTGTCATCTATGAGAGTTTCCCATGGTTTTACCATTTCTCTGCAAAATGTTAGTAACAGTTGGAAAATGGACAGCATATGTTTCCAGAGCTGTTTGTGAAAACAAAGGGAGTCTGAATTATTCAACTGTGTGAGAATATCTGAGCCCATCTGACTATTGATTCTTTCTCAGTCTTGAATGCACCTTAGATATAACTGGGGAAAGCTTAGGGAAGGGTGTGATTCTGGCCAAAAAAGCAGAAGGAAATGAATGAAAATAACTGTGGAAGTGAAATCCCAAGGAAGTCCCAAACCAGGCATCTCCTTCCTTATGATTTGCAGACAGCGTGATTTTGCTGTTCTGATTCACCAATAATTATAACACTTCTCCTTTCCAGAGTGTTGTCGTAGGAAAGGAAACATGTTCGCTGCTCCTTCTGTTACCAGAGTTCTGCTCATGACAAATCGATTCTAGATGAAATAGGAAAAAATACAAGAACTGAAGCTTTGGGAAAGAAAGCTTTGGCACTTTTCATATTATTTCCTCCACTGCATCATGCTGTTTGTTAACTGCATAACGGGGTCTGTTAGGAATCAGACAATATTATCTATATACAGAAGCCTTTAAACTATGATTTACATGATGCTAAATGTTTTCAGCTAGAAGTAGCAGATATTTTAAAAAAATTAATGTTTGAACATTCTTTGATAACTCAGCCATAAGTCTACATCCCCAAATGTTGAGTAACAAAAGCAGAACTCTTAGTCAGTGTACAGACTGCAGGCACTACGAGCTTTAACATATGACTGAATGCTTAACTTGCATTAAGATGTTTCACCAAAATGAGTTCATTTACCAGTAAAAAGGAAAGAAGTATAAAATGCCTTTTGGGAAGGTTTAATATTCTGATCAAAATATTATATGGTGTTCTGTAAATTAGTGAAGTAGTGAAGTAGTGAATTTGACAGCTGTTTTAGCATGTGATGTAGGAAAACTGTTTTCCCCGCCTCCCCTGCTCCCAAGAAGAGAAAAGAGAAAAAGAAAAATTAGCCAAATTTGTCAGCCATCCTAGTAGAATTTGAAAGGTTTTAGGAGAACTTTCTAAATCTTTTCAGAAAATAAATATGTGCTCTTCCTTTAAAACGCTCCCACCAATGAAACATGAAACTCAAGGCTATACATCAAAATCATTATTCTACCCTCAATTATTTGGCAAAAGTCCTTATTTTCTCTTTGAAAGTATTCCCATGTTCATTCAACCTCTATGTAATAGATAATGAATCAAAGAAACAAACTTCTGAATTTTATAGAGGAAGATAAATACGACTTTCTTCCCCACACATCATCAAGCTTCAAAGATGAAATAGACAAATGCGGTGCATAATGAGCATCTTTATATTTTATGTGTCAGTTGCAGAGAGGGAAAAAAGTGGGAGGGGAGGAAGAGACCAAAATACAGAACTTCCTTTGTCTGAATTTAAAATTCTGCTAGAATAAGAGGAAAAGACAAAACAGTGGGTATTTTCTCTCTCCTCCAAGCCCTTCTGAAATCTTGACTTCTATCTTTGACCTTTTTTTGTTCTCCTTAAGCATACAACTTTACAAAAAATTTTGTTTATCATGTCTGAAAATATGAAAGTACACCTGATGAAGTTGTGGCAAACAATATGCCCTTTTAGAAAGTTTTAAGGGAAAAGAATGCTGATTTTGGACTGAGTCTTATACAGAACACCTACCCAACCCTTTATTAGTATGCAGAAATTTATTGGTAGCTGAAACAGAAACTGATGGTGTCTAATATGTGTAATTTTTTTTTCTATTTTCAGACAATATTTAAAGAGAAATAAGTGAAAAAGTGATGTTGTATCATAAAGCTAGGACACTAGGAAGAATCTAGATGCAGAATGAGCATCTTTGATTAAGAGCCTGTGATACACCGCTCCCCAGAATGTATGGCAGTGACAGGTCTATGTCCAGAAAGAAGACAGGTCTTCTGTTTGCCAGTGAAAAGATCCTCTTACTTGAAAATTTTTCTCTGTATTTTGCTTATGCACTTTTTTTTTATATTTGAGAAAAGATGTAGGATTGTTCTGTGCAGTACATTGGTATTTAATATTTGTAGCATTTCTGCAATTTTTACTTTATTTCTGTTTAGATGCATGTTTACAACTCAGTACATTTTTTAAAGAGGCAAGTACTTTCCCAATTTCTTATTTATTCCTAACAGAATAAAGCAATATATTTTCTAAAAATGAGGAAAATATATGCGCTACATTTTGCTGTTGCTTCACAGTTCTCATAGATCTTTGTCATTCACTGCCCTAAATAAATCTGCCCTTTCCAAATCCATGAAAATAACCCCTTCACACTGCTGCATATACTTCAGTAATTTATTAGGCTGTCCTTATTTGTTCAGCATTATCTCATTTGTTTGTCCTATAGGCTGTCAATTATTTAACTGTAGCTAGTCCAGTACATTGATTTAACTTCTTGAGTGTAAAGGCTTAAGATAATTCCTTTTTGCAGTGAAGCAAGGCTCCACTGCTTCCAGTGTTTGACGCCTATTTCATCTGAGGCAGATGCTTGGAGCCTGTGAGTAATGCTTCCTTTTACTTGAATGCATTTAATTTAGCAGTCTTTCACAGTAGTTTAATTCATTCCAGCTAGTTAATGAACATTCATACCACCAGTATAGATATAGTTTTCCTCTAAAAATCAGTAAAATGAATATAAAAAAATGGTTTCACCAACACTTGCTGCTAAGAGTCTTCAATGGAATTTGAAAATTAGTTTGGGAGTGAGCGCATGTTCAGAAACAATATAAAAAAGAAAGTACTTTATAGCAAAACATATCAGTCAGCAAAATCTGAAACAAAAGGAGAAGGCTACAGACTAGAGGAAACTCTAAATAGTAAAGTAATTTTTTTTCTAATATGTGCATTTCATATCCATGGTGTTTTTTAACTGAACATTGATGACTGCCATATTATTTTCTAGCAATATGGCTAAGCTCATCTTAAAACTAAATTTACTGAAGTATGGGTTATGCAAAGAGCCTTTTGGGAAATATGTTTTTTCAGCAGGGATGGAGATCTTGGTGATCCCAAGGATGGGTGTTCTACCTCAAGGACATCTGTGACACAAGCTCGCCACTGGTCAAGCACAACTTCTGCTGGAAAACACTCGCTGAATTTCAGAATGAAGGACTTGGAAGTGTTCATATCTATATAATCACGAGGCCATTCTCTGAGGAATACCCCACTATTAAACACCAAAAATTATTCTTCAGACAAATTACAGTAAGACAAACAAAGAAAAGTTATTCGTGATCTCCAGAGGGCTCTGATTTCTGCATCCATTAAAGTAAACATCGTAGCTGGAAACATCTCATGTTATTGGTCAAGTAAAGGGAGACCAAAGGAAAAGAAAGCTATTTAAAGTGAGATTATATACTAGACTTTTTCTCATTCTGTGGTTTCTACCTTTCACACCTCAGGGATTTCTAGTCTGTCCTGGGCTGTGCTAGGGAGAAATTCTCCCTAAGGAAAATCGTATTAGCTTTTTATAGCCAACGTCAGTTTTGCTATAGCATCCAGACATGTAATCTCTCTTTATGAAACTAGTTGTTCCTCTTTGTCCATGACATGGCTTTGCCCTATTAAGCTAAGATTTTTCTGATATGACTTCTATGTTTTATACAAGTGCTGTGCGGCAGGAACAGACAATCAAAAGAGGAAGGATGAATCTGGAGCAAGATACATGGCTCTGCTGTCATACTGCAGCTCATTAAATATCTTTCTGGGTTAAAAAATGGTCTTGGTAGAAACATCTAACTAAGGTAACTTTGTGGTTCACTATCTGCAGGTAGCTGCAGTTCAAATCATCAGCAATGGTATGTCTTAAAATTATGGTGCGATTAAAATAGAACAGAACAGGCTATTTCAGCTGGAGGGACCTACAATGATCATCCAGTCCAGCTGCCTGAACACATCAGAGCTGACCAAAGTTTTAAAGCAGGTTATTAAGGGCTCAGTCCAAATGCCTCTTAAACACCGACAGGCTTTTGGTCTTGACCACCTCAGCAGGAAGGTTGTTCCAGTGTTTGACCCCCTTCTCAGCAAAATGCTTCCTAGTGCCATCTGAACCTCTCCTCGTGCAGCTCTGAACCATTGCCAGGAGTCCTATCACTGAGTCCCAGGCAGAAGAGCTCAGCACCTCCCTCTCCCCTTCCCTCTGCAGGGAGCTGTAGAGAGCAGTGAAATCACCACTCAGACTCCTTTTCTCCAAACGACACAAGCCCAAAGTCCTCAGCCGCTCCTCACAGGACATTGCTTCCAGCCCTGTCACCAGCTTATCCTCCTCTGGGAACATTCAAGGACCTTTACAGCCTTGTTAAATGGGGCCCAGCACTGCATCCAGCACTTGGGCTGAGGCTGCACCAGCACTGAATACAGTAGGACAATCACCCCTCTTGGCCAGCTGGTGATGCTGTGTGTGATGCTCCCCAGGATGGGGTCTGGGCTCTGGGCCGTCACTGAGCACATTTCTGACTCACACTGAGCTGCTGCTGACCAGCACCCTCACATCTCCCTTCCTATGGGGCTGCTCTTCAGCCTCTCCTCTCCCACTTTGTAGTTGTGTCTGGTGTTACTCTGCCCTAGGTGCAGGATCTAGCATTTTGACTTGTTAAATTTCATCCCATTTATCATAGTCCAGTGTCTCAATCTACCTAGAACCCTCTGCAAGGCATCTTGTCCCTTAAGACAGCCAATGGCACATCCCAGTTTGGCCTCCTCAGCAAACTTGCTAATGGTGCATTCAGCTCCTGCACCCAGACTGCTCATAAACACACTGGGCAGGACTGGCCCAAGAGTGGAACCCAGAGGAACACTGCTGGTGACCAAGTGACAGACACGCAGCCCCACCCACTACAGCTCTGTCAGCCTTGCCCTTCAATCAGTTCTTCATCCATGCACTGTCATCCCCGCTCATCCCACAGCAGGGCAACTTGCCCAGAAAGAAGCTGTGAGGGACAAAAAGCCTTATTAAAATCAGAAAAACAACATCCACTGCCTTCACTTCACCCACTGAGACTTATGATAGAAGGATATAAAATTAGTTAAACATTATTTTCCTGTTGTGAACCCACATTGACTTTTATTGCTGGTGGCCGTTTCAGCACCACTTTTCTAAGCGTTCCATACCATATCCTTTGCAGGGATGATTCAGTGAACCTAGACTTGCACTCAGAATCCCAGTGGTGATGTTTTTTCAAACTGGCAACAAGATCAAGTCGATAAGTTATTCAGGCTTTTTCCACCTCTTAGTTCATAACATTTAATTGTAGTTTTTAACATGTGCTTATCTCTGATTATTTAAAAAAAAGGGGCGGGGGGAGGAGGAGCATATGGCACCTATTTTTGCAGCTAATCAAAATAAGAAACATGCAGCAGGAAGCCTGTGGACATACTGGAATGAAAAAGAGACTCATAAGGACAAACAAAATGTCATACACATACCACAATTCTGAAAGTTCAGTAAAAGTTAGAGATCTCACTCTATATGACTGAGCCAGATGCAAATTACTATTAATTACAAGGGAAGCATAAGCTTTCTTGATAGATCCAATATAGGGAATATGCACTGAAGGAGCATAAATGGTAAAACTCCTCTGAAACACAGACCCTAGTTGTCATTTGTCCTTAATGGTGTTGTTGAGTTATAACTATGAACTCATAAGTTTGGTTATTTAGTCAAATAAAATACATCAAATTACATACCATTTTCTAGTCTTTATTCATTTTCTATTACCTTATGAAACTTCTACAGTGGGTATGAATTACGAGAAGAGTTTAATGGTGGTGTGATCTTACTGTTTTTCAAGTCAAACCTATTTATTTGCTGGAGTTTTAATTCTTTCTATTGCTGGATTAACACTGTCTTATAAAAACAGATACTTGATTATTTTAAGATAACTGAGGTTTTTTTTCATTCATGCTCCTGTGTGGTACTTTGACTAACAGCTGTCACACGCCAGCTGCTAATTTCTTGATGCTGTGCAGTGACACAGTGATTTGGAGGGTTTAGAAGTTAAAGCTGTATGACAAATTTTTAATATTTTCCACTTAAGTCACAAATTCAAGGTATTTCTTAGGTCTGCTTTATTGCATTTCTTGTGCACCTTTTGCTCAGCAGACACTCGTGTGCCGCAAAGTCATTTTGCTTCTATGCATTTCCTTGACGGTGTTTAAAATGTCATTTATTTTACACCATTTATTTTACACAATTACTCTCCTGTTAGAGATCCTTGTGATAGTTCTGTCTTCTTGGGTTTAGGTCAGCCTCTCACGTGCAAGATAAAAGCTGAGCTGTGACTACCTTCTCTGAGGTTGGTCTGATCCCACGGCTATTTCATAAGCAGAATGTCAGTGCGGTGGGACAAGGGAAAGAAAAACTTTTTGCTGTTGTTGCCAGTACATAAAACCATTTGTATGGTTCAACAGTTTATTACCAACAGTCCCCGACACTTGCCACATCGGATCACACGCATGGCAGCACTCCATTTGATTGGGAAGAGTGGCTTTCAGGGCACAATTTACAAACAGTATTGGCAATCAGGAAAAGCAGCAATCAAACTCGTTCAGAGTTTACCTTCAGAGCTAAAATAGGTGTTCTTGGTTTTTACACTAAATTGCTCGTATAAACATACAAGTATTTGAAATGTATGTTATGCAACAGCATTATACCACTGGTAGGAAAACGGCCTAAGGATTTAAATACAGCCAGAGGAGCTGCATGGAGATCTCCCACAATCTGAGGAGAAAGTAATTACAATACTATTAGGTTCATTTTAGAAACATGCATCCCCCTGTGTGTTAGTCTATTCCCAGTACAGTTTTACAGTCTTTTGCAGCTTGGCTTTTCTATAGCAACGCTCCATGAAATTCTTCTGGCTGATCTCAATCATATGTTTGGGAATTAATTATTTTAAAGGAAAATGACGCTATCTTTAAAGAGAAATTTTAAGATGTAAAGGTCCTATTTTGCACCTACTGTTTCAGGTTTCAATATTGTATTTGACTTTACTTACAGTTGTTGCTAGAGAAAGCTGCAATTTTGAAATAAACATTCTTCCCCAAAGATTTATGAATTTGCACCCAGTATTACTTGGTCAACGGTATACTTTCTTTGCTGCAGAGCTTTGAGGGAAGAATCCCTGCACAAAAAGAAGAAAGAATGCAGTTAACTTCTGCATAGGTATTTACAATAATTTCAGTATATTTTTAGTAGCTATTAGATCATGACCAAACTAGTTAAAACAGTATTTTTTTACTTACTTACTCTTATGAAATTTCTTTTTCGCCATTGTACCTTTCATATTGTTGCAAGCAGCAACCTTGTAAAAGGATCCTTTTTGCTAGAATAAGAAAAGGACTTCAGAAGAAATGAGTTATTGTGAAATTCAGGTTAACTTCTTGATCCCTTTGGGGAACTTTGCTTGCAGAAGGCTTGCAGGTGTTGAATTACTGTTTTCAGAAGCACAAGGCTGTTTTGCAGAAACCAGAGCATAATAATGAAGCACTGCACTTGAAGCATTACCAACTGTAGAAGACAGGCTGCTCTCCCCTTCCACCCAACCTGCTGATAGTTGCTGCGTGGTACTTACCATGTGAAGCGTGAAGTTTTGTTCTTGTTCCCCAGAGAATACCACTATGAAAACTTATTATTGTATCACCACATCTTGAAACTTTCTGCCACTTCTACTCAACTGCAAATGGAGATTCTAAGGTGAAGTCTGAAATAGAAAACACACACAAAGAGGTCTGCAATGTCTTTCTGCATAAGTGGAAGCAAACTTTTGAGCAACATGTAAATGACTTTAAATATCAAATTTAAAATATTCAACAGCATTACTTGTGGAAAAAAAATCACATTTAATGAAGGATTATTTTTGATGCCTTGTCTTTATATAAACATGCTTAAAATAATTTCAAGCAACAGATTCTGTCTACATACATGTTATATTCCCAAGCACCTGATGCCTCATATTCTTTGGAAATCCTTATGAATTACTTTTGAAGACCCCATGTTGACGAATGTGATTAAAATGTACCTTTTATTCTTTTATTGAGACTTCTTTCACTGGTCTGTGGTTAATTCACTCTGCAGCGTCATGCAGCTCCAAACAATTATTGGTTTCCTCTGTGCAGAGAATCATTGGGAGCAGCCTCATCTATTCCATCACTGTCATAAAGTACTTTTGTACTTGTACTTATGCCACTCCTGACAGATGCCTGTCGATCCTGATCTGGAAGGACTTTAGCAATGAAGATTTTACACCCACTCTATCCCACACTTCTGCTGTTCTTGGCAGTTAAATTCTTTCCTGAATATCTAATCAGAATATCCTCTGCAAAGGTCCACTACTTCTTGCTGTATTTGGACAAAGGAAAAGCTACAAATTTTGCTTACTCTGACTCCAGTTAAGCTTTTGAAAAGAAAAAAAATTACAAAATTACTTAAAGAAAGTAATGAAATAAATTAAATTCAGCAGAAGGTGGTGACAGGTCATCCAATGCAGGAACAATAAACATAATGAAGATTGGATGGCATGAGCTGAAGTGTCTCCCTAGCAATTATGCAGAAAAACATACAAGAGACTATGGAGGATCATGAGAAGACTGTGACATAACAATGTCAGGATAGTGTGAAGAGATAAACATCACTCTGGAAAGTATAAACAGACAGTCTATAAACAGGAAAGTATAAATATAAAGCATAGAGTACCTTATCCTACCAGGAAAGCTTTATTTTCCAGAAAGATGTAAAGCAATTAATGGAACTTCGATGATAAAAATGGAAAGCAGCTAAAGTGTTGTATATATCATCTGAAAAGGTTAAACAAAGGGACTTCCAATCTTAAAGGAGAGAAAGCTTAAGAGGAAGATGACAGCCTTCATCTAATAGATGAAACAGAAGCAGAAGAAGATATGATCATTTGAAGAGGCTGCAGTTGTTCTCTTATCTTTTTTTAACATATTTTGCATCAGGCTGAAATCCTAAAAGTGTCTTCTGGGAGTTGGTCACCCGTCAGGGGTGTCAGGACACAGTTTGAGGTTGACTTGCCATCCCGGACATGTGCATTGACCTGCTCTGAGGGTGTTCTCAAAGTTGTCAAGGCTTGCGCGAGTCCATCTTCACTTCCCTGCATCCACCTTCCCTAGGGCATACATAAGTTTCACCCCCTTGTGCCCTCAGGCCTTTCCTGTGGCCTGCTCTGAATTCTGAAACCAGAATCCTTAAGTGTTGTAGTGCCTTAACAGGTCACACACTTAAGTGGATTGTTGTCAGTGGCATTGAGCTGTTGCCTGGGTCACACTGACACGAAGGATTCCTTTATTTGTTGACTTGTTGTGTGCATGGTTTCTTTCTCTGCGAGCTGTGACCCTGGCCTCACTAGGATGAACAGCTTTCAATAACACTTCAGACTAAACAGAGACGCTGGGGCAAAGCTTCCTCAGCTTCCACACAGGCGAGTGAATGTCGTGTGCATTCTCACTGCACTGCTATGAAAATCAGTGTCCAGAACACATGCTGATGACTGCAACACTAGAAGTAACTATAAAATACTGTGTTACTGTAAAATAGTGGTACTATAGTTACAACTGTACAAACATAAATCAAAACCAATTTGTTTGAAATGGATATTGACTAATTCTTCGAGATTTTCTACGATGTCAAATTCTCATAAAACTTATATCATCTGCACTGCATTCTCTCATTAAAATGGTTTATATGCAGGACCTGGGACAGGATATTCTTTCACTCTCTGTGTGTGGATGCCCTGTCATTGTGGTTTTGGAATGGGATGAGGTGTTATAGAATAACCTTGGGGTCCTGGCCATGCACCTCCTGGCTACTTCAAAAATTAACTCTGCCCTGGCTGGCGCCAGGACTCATGTTATAGGAGAAAAAGGCCCTTTATAACAGTTAGAAATGTAATTTTATACTTAGCTTGACCTTTATATTATTTCACTGTATCTGGAGCTGTCTCTGAAAGAAGAAAAAAAAACCCCTTTAATTTGGTAGAAGGAACATCATGCAGACACAATAGGGATTAATTTCAGCAATTAATTTTCATACTATTACCATAATTAATGATCGCTAACTATTACCATGACTAATGATGGCTTGCTAATTGAAGATAAATATTGTAATAACAAAACGTCCATGTTGGTCTTCCTTCATTTCAAAGCAATGATATAATTCTCAACAAGTAAGATTTGATTCCTTTATATACTTCCCAGATGAGCAAGCTGCTGAATGAGGACACTAAAAAGGCCAGAGATTTGAAAGAAACCTTGGATAATAGAACTGGAAGGGGTCTAGAGAGCTCATACTATTCATCCCCATATGCATGTTTAATATCATTGCTGTGAATAATCCTGAGAGATTAAGTGGAGGAACTGATCTGAGCAAATAAAAGAATATATATCTACAGGTCTGAGAACACATTTTTAATTACTAAGCTGCAATTTTTAATTTTTCTTAAGTAGGTTAAATTGCTGACTTAAGGAGCTCTGAGCTGGGCAACAACTTAAAAGCAAGAAGTTCCACATATTTACCAGTAAAAAGGATAATAGAAAATGGAAAAAAAAGGCTTTCAAATAGTGCTTTTGTGCATTTAAATAGTAAGCATTAAGACAACCACATGTGCAAGCAAATTAACAGCAGCGCGTTTTTTAGGGCAAGATTTATCTGCCTGGAAGTTTGCAAATACTTCCCAGTTGCTCAGCTGGATAATTATTCTCATGTTTTCTGCTGGATCTAGCTCTTATGGCAAAGTCAAGTCCAAACCAAGTGAGAATTGCCATCATGGATTCCTTTGATGTTACACTTTCATCTAATAGCTCTAGATCTGAGCTATCATTAACACAAGTGTATGTAAAAAGCTATTTATATTTTAGAATGCTTTCAGTTGTCAGTAAGACATTTGCCTTACTCAAATGCTTGAAACAGAATAGATGTTCATATATACTATTTCTGTTCTATAGAATGTTTAATATCAGGGCAGGATTTTGAATTCTTCTCTTATTTTGGTCAACAATAATCTACAAAAGCAAGTCTACTAAGTGCAGCAAATTTTTTGTGAAACTTTCTTAGGGGTCTGGTCAATCATGTCTCCATCTGTGCAAAGGCAGTGTGGCACTGGATTTGCAGCACTCTAGGTTGCCTTAACATTTGAGAAAAGCATATGACAAATGATCAGTCAAAGTAAACCAATTAACACTTCTATACTTCCAAAATTCTAAATTCTTATGGTGGACACTGGCCATCACAGAAACAAACTACTTCCTATATAGAATAACAGGACACTTCTCAGAAACAGCATTTTGGGTATATTTGGGTTAGGATTTTCTTGATGTACAAATTTCTTCCCCCTTTCAAATTACATAAAACCCTTTACCAGCCATTTCGTTTCACCCTTGAACCTTAAGACCTTTTTCCTCTATGAGGACATACTCTCTGTCTTCTTATCCATCAGTTGATCCTTAACTGACTCAATGTATAATCCTTGAAACCTCTTTGACAGCTTGCACTATCTGATCCAGTTGTTTCTCTAGACTGCTTTATTTGTGAGAACAATCTTGGCTTGTTGCATATATCCAAATACTAATTTTTCTACATATATATATACCTTCTAGAAGTAAATATACACTACTTGAAGCAAAAGGGAGATTGTAATACATGAATCATGTTCAGTCAAAAGAATCAAATCATTCACAGAAGTTACAAATTAGGAAAAAACCCCATACCTTAACCTTTGCAGGTAAAGAGTTCCACCCGTTTAGAAGTCCATAGTCGTACAGCTCATATAAATTAAAAATTCTGTAAAACTCATCCCTCAGCTAAAGGATTACCCAAAAATCTCTATTATTTATATCCCACTTAAGCAATAGTATGAGAAATTAGTTTTAAGCCATTTGGATAGGCTTCAATCACTACAGTCATGAACTAGTCATGGCCACTGAAATATATATTTTATTTTACTTTCTCTGTTTCCAAAGGAATAAGATAACATTTGCTTATTGTGATAAAATACACCACCAGAAAGGTATAATGCCATCATGTACAATACTTTGAACATAGTTAGACATAAGTAGGGGAAAATCTTACCATGTGTGAGGAGTGGTTAATCAACAAGCACATATTAATTTACAGGAAGAAGAAAATATGAGATTTTTCCTCTGGCCAAACTGTAAACAGCTGTACTTACTAGAGCAATTCAAACGTTAACAAATATATTAGGTGGTAGAAGGATGCAGTTATCTCTCAGTGGGAGTTTTCTTTGCAGTGAAAGGTATTTCCCATATTATTAATACCTACCTATTAATGGCCTGCCTTTTACCTTTAAGAAATTACGAAGCTTGTTTACACAGTTTAACTTGACAAAAGTCACAAAGCCTTTAAAAATTTTACTGCATTTACTATTTTATAACAATGTCTTCCCTAATATTTTTAGGTCTTAATCTCTGAAAATTTTGGTGGCATTCTGTGCTTCTTTGCCTTCTATTTTTTTTTTCTTTCTTTACATTATTTCCAATTCCAAAGACTAAAGACATCAGTTTGGGTTCCAGTTGGGGTTTTCGGCATTGCTGTATTCAACAGTGCAATGCCGGAGTCCCAGGGGGTCTGCTACCAAAGTGGGATTTCCAGCCTCCAAGCAGGTTCTAAAAGTTTCCTGAATGACATCTGAGAGCTTGGTCCTGATGTCACAGAATGCTGCAAACTGACATGGAAATGGTAAACTTGCTGGCATAAATTGAGGAAGCATATGGCATATGAGGACAGTCTGAGGGAATGGGACTCATTCAGCCTGGAAAAGAGAGAGCTTTGGGGGAACCTTACTGCAGTCTGATGGTTTCCATGAGGAAGTTGTCAGGAAGATGGAGCCAAGCTGCTCATGGGGATGAGATGACGAGAAACAGCAGGCATAAGTTGAATAAATAAAGGTTCAGACCAGATATAAGAAACAAGTTGTCATCTAGGAGGACAACTGAGCAGTGCATTTGATTGCATAATGAAGTTGTGTGCTGTTTCCAGCCTTGGAAATTTTCAGGACCAGACAGGGCAAAGCCTTCATTAACATGGTCTGACCTCACAGCTCACCCTACTCTGTGGTCAGCAGCTTTGACCCTGCAGGAGATGACCTCTTGAGGTCCTCTCCAACCTGAATTATCCTATTATCATTTTTATTTCAATCTTATACAGAGAAACAGATTGAATATTTATTGATCTGTCTATTTGCTGTCTGCAGTTTAAAGATCAATATGTTTTTAACAAGCAATTAAGGAAAGGGAAAAAACCCCCATTTCCATCCTAGATAGAGGTTAGAATGTAGATACAACCCTGAAAGATGCTCTGTATAACTTGTTACTTGCAAAAGAATTTGCCAGATAGCGGAAAGGCTGAGTTTAAGATTTGTCTGTATTAATCATGAGATCTTGGCTTTTAAAATCCTCAGAAAACTGAGCAAAACAATAGAAAGATCAGAACCATGGACTTCAGGTGTTAGAGAACTTTCAGTTTTTTTAGAGATCTGTTTAGGAAAATTCCATAGAAAATTGATCCAAAGAGCAAAGGAACTCAGGACAGCTGGTAGTTCTTCAAGGATGTCCTCCTCAAAAAACAACAGGTCATTCTCTGCACATGCAGAAGGTCAGCAGGAGCAAGGACCCCCTGACTGAGCTCAATTATCAAAAAGAACCCCATGACAGGCAGAGATGTGCACAGACTACTCAGCAGGAATATAAAGGTGTTACCTAAGCGGGAAGTGTTGGAGTTAGGAAAGCCAAAGCTCAGCTGTAGTTGAAATTAAAAACAGATGGAAAGAACAGCAATGAGAACTTCTGTATGTCTCAGCATCCAAGGGAACACAAAGGGCCAAGGTGCCCAATGCCTTTTACCTGTCTCAGTTTTCACCAACAATGTCTGCTATCAGACTTCCTGGGTCACTGAACCTACTGGCAGAGTCTGTGGGAATATAGCATTATTAATTTTCAGCAAATAATTAGGAAGCAATCAAGTCAGTTCTGCACACACAAATCTGCAGCATTAGATGGATTTTACTTGAGGCTGCTGAGGGAGCTGAACACAGTCACTGTAAGGCCATGCTTTATCATCCTTGGAAGGTCATGGCAAATAAAGGAGGTTCCTTATGAGCAGAAGAAAACAAATATTACACCCATCTTCAGAGAGATTGGGAAGGCAAACCCAAATAATAACAGACCTTCAGTCTAACATCAGTCCACAGAACTGCAAACAAACCCTCCTGGAAGCCCTAGCCAAGCATATGTATGACAGGTGGGTGATAGGGAAAAGCCAGCAGATTTAGCAAGAGGAAATCCTGCCCACCTATAATAATACTATGCTGGACTCTGTGAGAAGGGAATAGGAAGTACAGGACATTTACCTTGACTTTGGCAAAACATTTGATATTGTATCACACAGCGTTCTTGTAGTCCATTTGGTTAAGATATGGACTAGAAAAGATGGGGATCAATACACTGGACTGGGCTGCTATTAAGAGGCTGCTCAGTGAGCTGGGCAGATAACTTGAGAGGAAGCTCATGAAGTTCAACAAATACAGATTTATGGTCCCACAACTTTATGTGGAGTAACTCTGTAAAGCAGTTCAGGCTGAGCACCAACTGGCTAGAAAGCAGCTCTGCAGGAACAGGGTGAGAAATTCTGGTGTACAAGAAGGAAGTGAAACAAACATGAGACAGCAACGTTTACTTTAGGTGCACCTACAGCAAAGATGGGCAACAACATAGCAGGAGTGCAGCCAGCAGGTCAAGGGTGGTGATACTTCCTGTCTGGACTATTCACAGCTGGACTGCTTGTGGGCTATCTAGTACAAGAAGAACATTGCTACCCTGGTGTGAGTCCAGTGGAGAGCCATCAAAATGGTCATGGGACTGCAGCACATGGCATGTGAGAGGAGGCTGAGGAGAACTGGGTTTTTTGACTCTCAAGGGAAGAGAAAGGTGAGGAGACGTTATTGTTTTGAACTATCCAATAAGCGCATATAGAAAAAGCTGTGGCAGATTATTTTCAGAGACAGATGAGGATGGGACAAGCAGCAACCACAGCAGCACAAATTGCATCTTAAAAATGTTGGCATACCAGAGTGAGTCCAGTGGAGCTGCTTAGGGCTGGAGTGCATGAGAGAGAGACTGCGAGAACTGGTTTTCTTAGCCTTAGGATGAGAAGTCAAGAGTTTCTTACTTCTTTTTTAAAGTTCTTAATAGAATGGCATAGAGAAAATGCCACTCAAAAATGCAGAATGCATTGCATAGGGGTAATGGATCTAAGCTGCAAAGCAAAAGATTGCAATTAAATTCAAAGAAAGCAATTTCATATGAAATCTCTCAAGCCCTTGAAAAATTGCCTAGAGAGATTGTGGAATCTCCAGCCATTCACCTGGACAAGGCCCTGGGCAACCTGATCCAGTTGATTGTGCTTTGAACAGGAACCTGCTTAGATCAGATGACATCAAAGTTGCTTCTAGATGAGATGTATAGATTCTATGATTTATGTTTTTCATAGTTTTAGTGGAAGTTTGTATGTATTGTATATTTTTAATTAATATACTGTAATATCCTCATTTTATAAAAGAGAACATTTAGAGGACAATATAAACATCTTCTGTATTTAGAAAGCAGAATTATACCGTCTCCCAAAGCTTGTTTGGTTTAATTTAAGTTAATGTAAGGTTTATCTTTGCTATCCATGTAACACAGAGCACTTGTGTTGGTGTGCTGTATAATAAAAATAGTCCCTAAATGAATCACTCTTAGATGTGCTTTTCCTAGTACATTCGCAGACCACGTGTTTAGATATTACAGCTGTATATGCACCACACATGGATGGCAGCATTCTCCTCAGAGGCTGTATGATCCTTCTGTTGTCACATCCAGGACTTCGAGGGATGGATAGATCAGTAAAGGAAATATATTTATAAAATATACGTACACACAGACATATTTATATACACACACAGAATTTATCATATCCTTTACACAATCCAAAATTAGGCCTGCCAAGCAGCCTTTTAGACAATCCGTCTTTCCATGACTCTTTCAGCTATATCAAAGACTACAAGTAATTCTGCCTCTAGAGACACCTTTGCAGAACCCTCAGATGCTTTCCCAGACTGCCATGTGCCCAAGGGGCAGGGTAAGCCTTGGAAGGTTATGGGTAACAGCACCACCTGGTGAAATATTTTTAAAGTTTATGTAACACAGAATAAATTAGTAGACAGGCTAATAGTCTGTGGAAATCAAGACTATGTTGAACCAAGCTTTTTCCAAGATAGTATTTCTATTTATCACATATCTCAGAGTTGCTTTCAATATTCCAAGTATTAGAACCAACCACGCAGTACAGAACTTGCAACTACCTGAGTTTCATGGTCACACCATTGCAGCAGTCATCATAGGGCTGGAAGAGAAGACTCAAAAGGTCATTTAGTGCATCCCATGGTCCAGAACAGGATCACTTACAACTGTGCACATCTTGTCAGCTGCTCTCTAACTTGTTCCAGTTATGTGAGAATCTTTCTAGACAAAAAAAAAAAAAGTCCTACAGAGTAGCTAAAATCTTCCCCATTAAACCTACAATCCAGTACTTTTTCTCCCTGTTCATCATACGAACCAGCCATTCCCTCAGTTTTGAGAGACTTCTTGTTCTCTTTCTCCCAACTGCCTTCAGTGTTTTCCAGTCTTTTATTCAATTTGTTTTCTGTTATAGATTATCTTTACTCTGGTCTAGCTCCCCATGTAACAGCAGTGCCAGGCTCTGAACAGAGTGCTCTAGCTTTTGCCTTCCCAGTGCTAAATGGGGCACCAAAAACCTTTAGATCCCTTTTTGCATGTCAGTACCAGACCAGATGTTTTTTGTTTTCTGTGTGAAGCGGATTTCTCCCACCTATAGGTAGCACCATGGCTTTCACTCTGCACAGCAGAATTCTGCCTCTTTGTACCATATCCCCAGCAGCTTACATTTCATTTTCACTTCAAATATGCTTGAGTCCACTTCCTGCTTGATCTCACTTGCAGATTTAATAAACCATTCTCTTCTCTCATCCCCAGGCTACACATGAAAATATGAACCAGACTTAGGACAGACTTGCACAGGATCTTTCTAGACTGCTCCATTCATTCAGACACTGAGTCAGAAATAGCTGCTCCCCCAGTGGAGACTTTCTGAACATTAGCAACCCTGTAACCACTCTATAATAATTTAATCTGTGGATTTTTTCCCCTGGTTTGCATATGAGAATACCCTCTGAGAAGGATTTAAAAACCTTACTCAACTGTTTTTCTTTCTCTGAAGTCTGTTACGCTGTCATGGACAGAAATCAGATATCATTGACCAGTGCCTAGGATGAAATTAAATTAGGTCTAGGTGAATAGAAAGCATCTTTTCTACTGAGATATTTCCTCTCTGTTACAAAATGGACTCCTAATTTTTTCCTTAATTATCTTTACTTTGATAGCTATCTGATTGCAACTGACTAAAAAAAATTATGTCTAATCATCAGGCCTCTCCACAGGCCCTGTGATAGCATCCCCTCATATTCAGTAGGTCTTTGGCTCTGATTTTACAAATCAAGTAATTAAAGGAATAATTTTTCACTACAGGTTTTCCTGTTACATTTCCTATACGTAATTTCATGCCACACTTTTTTACCTTTCATTTTTCTACTCATCTTTTTAAACGAGTCCACATTTTTCTTCTGTGGTTTGGTTTTTTTCCCAAAGGGAAAGTATATTTTCTAAGAATTCATCACAGTTGATCCTTACAAAAAATGTTGTGTGTCTTTTGTTCTTGGGTTTTTTTTTTCCACTGAGATGAGCTGTACTGATCCCAGGAATAATTAAATTTGCTGCCTTTTCCTATAAGTGCCTTCCCAGACACTGGGAAGATGAATATTTGCATTATCTACGTGTAATATGCAATTCTCAACACTTCTGAGTCTAGCTTTGTTACCAAACTATTTTACGCTTTCTGCCAACAGTTTTACAACAACGCATTGAAGTTGCAGGGTTTACTCTTCCATAGCCCAGTAGACTGCATGGCACTTGATCTATAATTCACACTGCTGTGGATTTTGATATTAACTATCCTTTTTTCTTCATACTTTGTACAATTTTATTGCATGTTTCCTTCTTATGCAGCTGTTCAGCACAAGTCTACAACTTCATTTTTTCTCCATTCCAAGTTAGGAACCCATTCACGTAATAAATCTTGCTCACTTTTTTCTTTCCCCAGAATAAGTGCTTCAAGCATAAAATGTTTCTCTTCTAAAATTTAAACTATTCTTCCCATATTATGCTAATCTACAACTTTCCTTAAACATGGCATGCTTTCTAGATCACACAAATCTATAAAGCAAACACACTAAGGAAGAATGTATGTTCCATATATAGATTTGTTTTACTAGATAAGATATTCCACATTGTTTTATAGTATGTTATGGTTTCCTGGGGATACAAATAAATACCTAGAGGACAGCTAAAGCTTTCAGCCTTTGCTCTGGCATTTTCTGCACTTGATTTTTCATCTTTGTGATTGCATTAATGCTATTGTCTTGCTTATAATAACAGTAACAATGTTATGATAATCATATCCCCCTGTTTAAGCAAAGTGAAACAATATTTTAAGTAATAAAAAAAGTGAAGCAGTTATTTATAGATGAGGGATGAAGAAAAGGCTACCTCTGGCAAATATGGCATGGAATATATTATATTAGGAATGCCTGTCTTGCCACGAGAATATATTTATCCAAATGGGATTTCAGTCAAGATAAATATTTGTTCCAAGTTAAACTTTCTGGTTTCAATCCTCACATCTCCTGGAAAATCAAAATAAGCTTTATTCTCATGCTGAAGACTTAATATGCTTAATTTTTAATTTGTATCTATGCAAAGCCAGGATTCGGTGTCAAAATTCAAAGGGTCTGAAGACCTTCAGGCTCAACCACACAAGACATGGCTCCTCCCTTCCCACATCTGATTGCCTCTGACAGTGAGGAGGCCTGCTGTGTTACAGGAAAACACTTAGTCCTTATCCACTGGCACTGTAGCAGATACATCATTCATTTACTCTTTTTCACAGCTTCCCTGCTACCAGTGCTTCACCCTAGTTTGCAGCATCAGAAAGCAAGCAGTGTTAATGAAAACACGTTTCCAGGCTCACTTAGTTGCCCCTTAAGCTAATAGGTACTTAGCACATATTCTGTTACAACGATAGCTAAAGGATAAAGTGTAATTAATATCATCCGTATGTTCTGGGGAGGCGGTGGTGAGTTGGTGGAAATCCTCTATGATCTGCCACAGCTAATTTTTTTAAGTCACAGATGCTTTACTTAAAACATGTCTTTATCTCAAAACATGTCCTTATCAGAGAGGGAGAGTGAGGAGTGTTAGAGTGTTATCAAGGACTGTTTATATCACTCACTGTGTTTCTGGTTTATAAAATGGGATGTCTTTTCTCCCAGAAATTTCATGCATTTTAATTTAATCTGTTTAATGACTTTTGACATAAATAGAAGAAAATATTTAATTACCTCTTCCACTTTAATTTCTGAGATTCTCTACTTTAGATGGCATTTGCATCTCACAAATGTACCTTTTTGCAATTCTTTTTTCACCTGTTATCCCACCTGGAAAAATTCTCAACCTATGTCCTTGACACTGGAAATTCAGCTTTTCATTCTGTAATGAATGGCTGTGATCACCAAGAGCATATTCTCAGATATTCAATATTTTGCAGTAATTCAAATGAACAAAGCTGTTTGCCAGGGAACACTCTACGAGTTTATAAATTGAGTGTTACTTAATATAGATGTGACATAAGTCCATTTGTAGTGCTCCTGCAGAAGGCTTTCTACATTTTTTTGGAAATCAGTACGGCTGAAAGAAAACATAAAGCCATAGGGATGCTACTTTTCTTTTGATGAGAGGAGCTCTATAAATCACACTCCTAGGAATGCTGAACATCCCTGAAAAAATTTGTATCCCAGAAGTTACTTGTATCAAGGTGTTTGGTGCCTTGGAGGACTGAGACTTATTTCAACGGAATTTATCAGTATTTACACAGACTCAGGAACTGACCCAGCAATAATAGAAGAATGAACTTATCTTTAAATTATGGTTTCTTGCAGTAATTGTGTAATTTAAATGGTTTCACTTCTAACTAGTTCTTCATATTTAAAAGCTGCTGGCACAATGCTAAGACTAATATTTTTTTGTGCTTTTTTATCATTGTTATGGATGTCCGTCTTTTTTAGAGAAGAAAGACTGTTCCTGTTGTGATGTAACTGTGCTTGTACTATTTCTAGACAGGAATCTGGGGGGAGAAGGAGGAAAGGAATATCTGACTTAAAATTTTCATGGACAACCTAGTCCCTTCTTCACTGGCCAGAAGTCATCTGGTGAGTTTCAAAGGCAGGTAATTTTTAGCTTCTGGATGCCTTTCGCTTCCCTGAATAAGGGCTGGGCTGTTTTGGTTCATTGGTAAATTAACAGTTAATTCACTAGGAAAAGTAAAAGAGGGAAAGGATACGGCCTTGCAGCTCACTTTTGTGTGACATTTATGTAGTACTGAATTTAACTCTTGTTTTTATACAGCTGGAGCCTTGGATGAGAGTACAGCGTGAGTGAGAACTTAAATTGCATCCCTTGATCTGTTTGTTGAAAAGATATCTGTTTTCTATTATCAGTCTTAATGACTATCCTCTAAGATTTCTGAAACACTCCAGAAACTCCAATTATAATAGCAGGAGCATTACAATCCATGCAGACTGCTGCTCTCCAACATGAGAAAACTTCAGAATGGTTCTAGGAGAATAGTTTGGGTACTTCATCATGACAATTTTTCGCAAAGCCTCTTCTCAGTAAAGGTCCTATTGAGTGAGATCCCAGGTCTATCCAGCCCGGGAATGTCTCCAGCAGTGGCCAGTGGTACATGCTTAGTATTATGCACAGAAGTTCATGGTGAGTAAAAAGAGACCACAACTTACATGAAGATCCACGACTGGACTTTACTGCTGGTCTAATGCTATAACAGTCTAATCAAATATAGCAAATTCTTAGTCCAGTTACAAGCACTTATATTCCACATTTCTTAATTCTGTTAAAGGTCATTAGTAATATAATAAAATCAAAGTATTTGCCCTTTAGGCTCTCACCCTTCCAGTGGACTATTGTAGGAAGTTGTCAGCGACCTGAGTTTTTGTTAAGAGGAAAACAGTGTTGAAGGTTCATTCCTTGGGTTTGCTCACAGTTATTTTTTCATGTTTCCCAATTTCACCAGGGTTAGTTATACCATGGTTACTTAGGTTTGGTGCATTTCATTGTCATGATATCTTTAGAAGCAGACCAACTGTGTAGCTGACCAAAGCTATGCAGTAATTAAGCTGAAACAAGCTGTACAACACCAAATGTAAATCAGGATTAAAACCACAGGACATGCAGCAGACACCTGGAAGCTGGGTAGTTCGGCTGCTACAGCTACAACAACCCGGATGACAGTCATCTGATCAGAGAGCAAAATAAACTTTTTGCGTATTTTTTTTTGTAGCTATGCTTGAAACCAACTTATAGCACCAAACCAGCTGGGCTGTAAGGCTACAGCAGGAAGGTGTATAAAAATTGGACAAAATGTGTAGTAGGGTCTCCTTTGACTCCCCTTTCAGACTCTGGTAACTTGTGGCTGTAAAAAACTAATTGTTCAGGGTATTTATGAAGTAAAATATTTTCTGAGCCTAATGGCCAGCATCAGATTTCCTCCATCAGCACACATCTTTCTCAAGTTGCTACTTGAACACTTGCAAATATTCAGTATTCACAGCATCCTTCAATAGACACTTCTACACCTTGCTTATGCACAATATAAGGAAAAATCTCATTTAAATCAGGACAATTTCTCCAATCTATATTTAATATCAATTTTATAGCTTTTGATTCACACATGAAAACTGATGTAGATAAAACACATGGGCCTGAATGGTCTTCCTCTTCTCCCTACTAAACCCCATTAGCCTAATAAATTAAGTGAGTTTAAGATCAAATAGGGTCTGTCAAAGAATAATGTGTTTAGGTCCTGATTTCTGTTATACTTTATCCCCTGCCTTTTTCTACAACCGAGATCATTAGCCTTATTGGAAAAAATCAGGTGCAAGTGATTATTTCCTACCAGACCTGTGAATTTGGTAAAAAAAGGGACACGTGCATGACTACTTCAGGGAGAAAGGTAGAAAAGCAGCTCCCAGGCTTAATTAGGCATTGATAGCAGACAAAACTAGTGCTGACCTTCCTAAACCTCATCATGTTTTACTGTGACTTTTCTTAATCAAAATATTTGTTCAACTTTTATAGATTCCAATTTTTTTTCCCAAACAGTCAATGACTAGAACATATTTTATTTTGAAAGATGAGCTTTTCACAGATCCAAAAAACCCTTGAATTTCTCTTTTGTTTAAAACATAAAACTACAGTCTAATAGCAAACCCAGGATTTCGTAGCCTGTGAAATAGTAATCGTCGCAAAAGATTTTTCTTCTTTTTTTTCCTTTTCTTTTTTCTTTATTTGTTTTTTTTTTAATTGAGCAAATTATCATTCTCTGTTCCTTTGGATATTTTCAAATTTTCAGACTAATGCAATCAGTTTATGAATCAGGTAAGACTGGATGAATTTTTTTCCTTCTTGCTCTAAGTATATCAGCATGGCAATTATGACACTTCATGCTTTGCTCCTGGGAATTCTGACTGTCTTTTGAGATTTCTACTTGTACTTAAACTTACACTTACAGATTTTACTCTTTTCTAAATGTCTCAGCTGCATAGGTAATAGCCAACTTTTGTTTTGGAGTTTTTTGTTGGTTTTTTGGGTTTTTTTTTAACAAACTTGTTTCACTATGAAGAACCTGGTTTAAAACTGGATATTTTCTGTAACTGTATGATTTTATCCTAACTTGATTCATTATTAGATTGCCTTATAATTCAAATACTTTTCTTTACATGTTGCTAAATTTCCAAAATACTCCTATACCACTGTCACTGTTGCCTTTGATTGTTTTCTACTGAGCTGTTTAAGCATTCTCTTGTATTTCTTCATCTGTTTATTGCCTTCTTTTGATTTTCCCACTCCGCAGGAGACTGATGCTGGACTTTGGACAAATGTTCCAAGCCATGTGTCCAACCTAAAGTCACAAAGTCGATTAAGCAATTGAAGGATTTGTCTTCTGAGGAAAGCTCAAGACTGTTTAGTTCTGAGAAGAGAAGGTTCAGGGTGATATAAATGTGTATAAATACCTAACAGGGGGCAGAGAACAGAAAAGATGGAGACAGACTCAGTGCTGCTCAGTGAAAGGACAAGAGGCAATGCATGCATGCAAAGAGACAAATACTCCCTAGAAATTTTTTTTTACTGTTAGGGTGATCAAACACTGGAACAGGCTGCTCAAGGGAGCTGAGGAGTCTGCATCCTTGGAGCTACCCAAAACTCAACCAGACACACTCCTGAGAAACCTGCTCTAGCTGACCCTGCTTAGTGCAGGGAGGGTCAGACTAGACAATCTTTGGAGGTCCCTTGCTGCCTCAGTTGTGAATTTTCTTTCAGCCCTAAGGGGTGAGAAAGCTCCTGTGAAATGGATAGGTCTCTGGTACTTTAGTTTTTGAAATCTTGATCTCAAAAATTGGAGAAATTTACACAACGACTCCTAGTGATAAGATGGTGCTCAAATATCTGAGAGATTGCTTTAACAGCCATTTATAAGCTTCCCTTCCAAATACATATTGTGCATATGCAGTTGTGTATCCATTAGCTGGTTTGAAGAAAAATTCTAAAGCTGGAATAGTTTTTTGATTAATATCAATTACTTTTCTCCAAAGCTACAAGACCTGATAATCCCCATGTTCTCTAGAGAAACGTTCCCAGCATGAAGTAGCCTTCATCAGCAAGGCAAAGGGCTGGACTGGGTTTGCCAATGACATTTACTCTACAGCTCCCCACTCCTTAGTGCTAAGTAGGGTTAGGCTGTGCTGCCAACCCGCAATCTCTATGTTTAAGGTGTGATGCCGTGCCAGGACCTGACTCAGCCCACACACCCAAAGCCTCCCTTCAGAAAATCTCTTCAGCCTCCCGAAGTCCAGCACCTTGGTCTATCACTCATTCAGCACCAGGGGATTTCATGGCCAGAGTGACCTCTTGTCCTCAGCAGCAGGTCAGCTCTCCTTCCTCACTTCAGGAATAACACTTTCTCCAAATCCTGGGATCCATTACTCTTGGCAGAACTCTGCAGACTTGGGTCCTGGAACATTGCCAATTCTTACAACTTTCTGCTGGCTGCTCCTATCAAATATGCAGCTGAAACCATTACCTCACACAGCTTCACACGATTCTGGAAGCCATCTGTGGTTATGTTTTGTACTAAGGTCACTGAGTGGCAGAACAGAGGTCTGAAAGCAAGCAGTGCCAGCCCCATCTCCAAAGGCAGCATGCAGCAATTATCTATCAGATCATGCTGAAGCTGTGAAGGAGAGGAAGAAATGGACCTCTGCAGGAGCAAGAGAGAGTATAGCCCTGGCAAGTGGAAAAATTGTGGATAAAATTTACCTGTGATCCAAATCTAGAGTGATGCTCAACTCTTCTGTAGTTTTGTGCTTAAGTCCACTCCAATTTAAATATTAACTTGTTGATAACATTTCATAGAGTATTCTTTTCTCAGTCTAAGCAAAACTTTGGCCATTAAATAAATAATACCACAATAACTGTGAAAACACGAGCCAAGATTGACTTTCTTGGAGCCAAGAAAACCATAAAATTAAAAGCAGGAAATTTTTCATCTAGGGAAAATACTTGTCATTCCATCTTGCAAAAACCTAGTTCACTGATTAATTTCAAGTTTTCAAAAAGTCTCACAGAAATCCCAGAATTAACATGTATAGACTTCTGTTTGCTTTTAAGTATTTTCAGAACTCAGATCATATCTTGACTTTTGCAGGATTGGACCATTTATTTGCATTGCCATTTGCAGCTTCTGTTGGGAGGAATCTTCCTTCAACGTAACTATGAGAGCTATTGAGGGAAAACTTGAAACAAACACAGAGATTTTGCAAAAATGGTTTTTAGATACACATGAATATGGTTTTCTTGGATGTGAATTTACCTATGTGCATTTCTCTATTTCAGCTGCTTGTTTCAGATTTAGATTTATGTGTTTCTGTTCTGTAGCACGAGTTAACTTGATTAACCTGAATAGGTCAGTAAGTGCCTTGTATCAGATTTAATCATTTGAGCAATTTTGATGAATTGTACAGTTATAGTTTTGCTTTAGGTGCATTTTTTTTAAACTTTCAGTGGATTGTGCAGATGGAGTAAAGATCATAATGAAATGTCTAGAACCAAAATAATTTTGCTATATATATTCCTTCCTTATTGAAGGAAGAATATGTAGACTATGTTGTGTGATTCAGTAGGCTTTGAATCAATGGTCTTACCCTTTATTCTGGATATCAGCATTTCTTTTAATCAGTTAAATTCACTGGAACACCACTGGCCCCAACTGAGTGACAACAAAGAATAATCCATGCTAATAACCAGTCTTTGAGAATGGAAAAAAAAATAGCCACATCATTATTCAGTAGAGAATGCAAGAAACCCATTTTGACATAATCTGCCTTTTGTATTTTTTTCATCTCTGCATCTATTGCCTTGCACTGATGCTACTTGTGCAACAGCAGCATCAATATTCCTTGTAATTTATGTTATTAATGGCAACTATCAAACTTATTTTGACAAACATATAAAACCAAATCAGTTTTGTTACCTTGAAATTCTTGTTTTAGAAGCCTCTTGTGGCAGAGTTCTGTTCTGACAAATTAACTACCAGAGTGAAATAACATACGCCACTTACAAATTTTGCATTTCATTCTTTTAATTTTCAGTCGAACCTTTTTCTTAAAAAAAACCCCAAATAAATAGAACATAAATTCCAAGCAGTCTTTTCTAGAGTAATGTTATGTGCGTTAGTATGGTTCCTCCCATGTTTTGTTTGTGTGGATAACAGTCTTATACATTTGCTAAATAGAAGAAACTCTTCCTTGGTTTTGATTAATTGTTCTCTGAAGAATCTGTCTCAAGTTCTGCAACATTTTTTATGAGGTAGGGTAAGTAGAGTAATATAACTCAAGATGAAGGTGTATAGTTGATCAGTATGGAGGTATTATTGTATGTTCTAAATTATTTTTCGTCTTATTCTTTATGCATTCAAAAGCTGTAAAAGTGTTCTGACTGTAGCTATATATTGAACAGGTCTTCCCCGAGCTGCCTATGGTACTTGTCTCTAGTTTGTCCAGTTCATTTGCAATTCCATAAAACCACCTGAGCAGCTCCAAATTTCCAAAGTTTTATTGCTCTCCTCCCACCTTCCCTAGATCTCCTACCTGAAAGCAGGTTATCTGGAAGAGTAGATGGCTTTCTAAGTAATACCAATAAGTGCAAACTGTCCCAATATGAAAGATTAGGAAGTGTATAATTGAAGGCTAATGTCTTGAAACTGAAAAAGTGTAATATTATATAGAATTTGGAAACTAAGTCATATTATAACAGTGAGTGTAAAGAATAGCATGATCAAAATTAGAGAGGCCAAGATATAAGCAGAGAAAAAACTGATGCACTTTTGGATAATTTTTTGTTTGTCACATGCTTTTTGAAAGAAGGAGACTTTGGAAAGAGTTGGCCCACCATTCAGCTAATAACAGATGGTCCAAAACCCTTAAAAATCTGATCTATATTTTGCTTCAATCTTTAATAAAAGGTTATCTATGATTAGATGACCAAAGTAGTCACCATCTGTGATGAAATAGTGCAAGAAGAGAGGTTAGTGAGGTACTTTCAGATGATCTGAATCTCAAGTAGTTCCTTCAATAACCTCAGAACTTTTTAGTAAATACTCTTAAAAACTTATGGAGGCTGAAAGAGGTCCAAAGTTAGATACTGCCTTCAAAAAGGCGGAGGGAGAAAAACTACACAAGGAGTTATAGAACAGTCAGACTGTAATTTAGCACCTTAAATAACAAAATTAAACACCTCAGGCAAGTCTATATCTAAAACAAAAGTGAATTTCACCTGGTTCCAGGTGTGTGAAATCCAATATATTTCTGTAGGAAATCATGTCATCATTTTTTGAAGAGCTAGGACATAGCTGCAGTTATAAGATTTGAAAGAGCAAGTCCTGTTAACTGAACTCCAGAAATGAATCCAGAAAAATTCAGTAAAAATTAGCAGTCTTCAGCCTTAAACAACAACAATAATAGTAGTAGTAATAATAATAATAATAGTAATAACAAAAGTTATGCACCCCTGGTGGAAAAGATAATGTTGTTGAGTAATTGCCCATGAGATTTACTATTTCTCAGCCTATGGGTTTAAGGTCACAGGGAGTGCAAGGCCCCCTGAAAAAAAATCAACACTACCCTTCTACAACTGTGGTCATGCAAGATGTATTCACGTATTGATCTCATGGCAGAGATGGCTCATGGGCTGGTGTCTCCCCAGAGCAACCCGAAGCAGGGCTTGCTGACCTGGTTTGGCCATGCTGCCACATCCAAGGCCTGGAAGTGCCACTGAGGCACTGGCTGTGTGTAATCATACTGGCAGGGCAACAAGACCTGCAATCTCAGCTCAGCATGAGGTGCCCTGGCGGAGCTGGGCCGTGGCAGCACAGTGTCAAGGCTGCAGCCTGGGCGGCTTTGGTGGCTGGCTGCCGAGGGAGGAAACGTGACCACCAGTGGACTTGGGGCCAGTGTTTTGCTCAGGCCAATAGGTAGGGCTCTTTTGAGTGCTTGGCATCTTGCAGGACTGTGGGATTCAGCATCTTTCCCTGCAATTTATTCCCTGTGGCTTGGGATATCCTACAGCTGAATGGAGTAGCTGAGAGCAAAGGACCTGTCTCTGTTCTCCCTCTGCTGAGAGCTAGTCTGTATCCCTGACCAGAACACTCATGCAGAAGACAACAAAGAAGGGAAAATGAAGGAAAGAGGTGATGGAGATTGAGTCAGAGTGCCAAAGAGAGCGATGCAGGGAACAAGAGGTTCTCCTGTATGTCCTGTTCCTATTTGTCTCCTTAGGACTTATCACAGATCCCCTGACACTGGAAATAAGCTGTGATAACACAGAATCACAGAGCAGTTGAGGCTAGAAGGACTAAGTTCTCTTAAGTTAATGTGCTGCTGTAACGTGTAATGCCTCTGGCTCATGGTTGCTTTGACAAGCAGCTGCAGACCTCAACCTTTTGTTCTGTGTTGTTTTGCTTCTCCAGAGGGGTACAACAGATGCTTGGACACCGGCTGGCTAAGGAGCAAATTCTTTGATGTTGTTGGAGTCCCAAGGGTACACAGGAGATAGTTTCTGACAATCTTAAGTGTTAGCTTTGGTTTTGTTCCCCATTTAGAGAAATAAGGTAGAATACATGAAGAGGTTTTTTTTCTGAAAGTCCTTTGCTTTTCAACGACAGATTACAGAATTCACTGTACCTTCCTTTTCCCTGAGGCATAGCAAACTTTCAGGTTGAGCCAAGTAAGGATGTTTATTTTCAGCTACCTAGGGTAATTGGTCTCTAAAAACATATGGCATTTCAACTTCGGCAATGACATAATTGTCATTCAACTGCAATAATGTTCGCTTAATTAAATGCATCCTGTGGGGAGAAAAAAAAAGTGTTAATATGTTAAATAAAAAGTAGAGCATTCAAATCAGAAGTTCAAATTCAGATTTGGGTACTGCACAGTTTCAATCACCTAGTCCATATATGGAATGTTGCAGTCATTATTTGCATGAGAGTGTGCGGTTTTTTCCACTGGACCACTGCCTCTGTCTAGAGATCTGCTCTAAGAACTGATGAGGGTTTTAGACATTAAGGTGTGGGATGTTTCTAGCTGGAGTTTGAAGAATGAATTGAAAGATGCAAGCTTCTAGTTTGGAGAGGGAAAGTAGAGAGGGGGAATCCATCAGCTGGACAAGCAAACACAGAGTCCAATGGGAACATATCATGGAATTATAGAACCATAGAATCACAGAATACGCCGAGCTGGACACCAGCCTGATGTCCCCCCATGCACTGTAACTCTGTGCCCGATCTGTGAGCCATCCATCACGTAACATGGTGATCCAGCTGTATGCTGGATATTTTGTCCAGACGAATACTGTGAGACATGTCACAGCTCTGCTGGGATAATTGCTCATCTCTTTCATGAGATTTCAAAAGCTTTGCTGAAGTCCAAAAAGATTATATCTAATGGCATTTCTAGATCAGCTAGGTGGGTTACCCTGTCATAAAAGGAAATCAGGTTTGACAAGCAGGATTCAAGCTGTGCTGGCTGTGACTGATTACTGCGTTGTCCTGTAGGTGCTTTTCGATACTTCCCAGAATAATTTGTTTCATAATTTCACTGGGCACTGAAGTGAGACTGAGAGGCCTGTAGTTTCTGGAGTCCTCCTTCTTGCCCTTCTTGAAAATCAGGACAACATTCACCAGCTTCCAGTCAGATGGGATTCTCTGGATTCCCAAAACCACTCAAAAATCATCAAGAGAGGTTTTGGGATGACATCAGCTAGTTCCCTGAGGATTCTCAGATGAATCCCATCAGACCCCATATATTTGTAGGGATCCAGCTGGAACAGCAGATCCCACACAGTTTCAGGGCTGACTGGGAGTTGATCATTCTCTCAGACATGGTGTCCAGCTCAGGGCACTGAGAACCCCTTGTTCCATCATCTGTGCTGAAGACTGAGGCAAAGAATGCATTAAACCTCTGCCTTCTCCATGTCCCTGTTTGGGAGGTGACCATTCTCATCCTGGAACGGGCTGATGTTATTTGTACTCTGCCTGTTGCCATTAATATATTTGAAAAAACTTGTTTTGATTTCCCCCCACAGTTCTGGCCAGCTTCAACTCTGGTTGAGCTTTGGCCACACAAATTTTCTCCCTACAGTGACAAGCAGCATCTTGGTATTCTTCCCATGTCACCTGTCCTTACTTCCTCTGGCCATACACCTTCCTTTTTCATTTTACTTCCAGGAGAAGATCCCTGTTCAGCCAAGCTGGCCTTCAGCCTCACCTGTTTGTCTTGCAAAGTTAGGAAGTGCCTGCTCCTGTGCCCTTAGGAGGTAATGCTTAGAAGTTATCATTTTACTTCCTCTTGTTACCATGTTACTTTCTCTTGCTCTGCTGTTGAAACACCTTATGTCTGGTCTTTCAGAAGAGAGTTATGCTTATCCCATTGTTTTGGAAAGGCATGAGATACTACTGGGCAACCTTTGGGTTAATTAAGTTTTTGCTGTGGAATTATAATTTTATTTCCTGAGAAATTGCATGAGAGTAATATAATGAGGAATTAGCTGTTACAGGCATAAGATCTGAAATAACAAACTAATGACATGATCATCACGGTAAAATCTTTGGAATGGCCTTTCCTGTTCAGGTTCAGGGAGGTGGAAAGCAGTGAAAAGCTATTAAAGCAGAATCAGCTGGGGGAAGAAGACAATCAGTTCCACCATCTGTATTAACATACTGTCTAAGTTTCAAATGCTTTTGCGAGGATGGTTGTTGTACACATGGAACAGAGAACATGCTTCATTTTGCCTGTTCAGACCTTTTGCATTTTTGTGAGTACTTACAGGATCATGGAATTATTCTTGAATTTTAAAGAATATGTATATGTGATATCAGTCTTTCCACCTTTGAGAGATCAAAATACGGATGCCTTCAAATACCAGATACTGAGATCTGCTTTTATAAGAGGTTTTATGTTGTAATTCTGGTCTGCCTCTTGAGTTTTTTAAACTCCCTATGCTTATCCCACTATATATGTGTGTGTGACAGTGAGGGTGGCCAACTCCATAATTTTTCAAGTGACTGCAAGTAAAGCCTTTTCATGTTGCAAAAATTCTCACACCCACCTCTGCTGACTCCTTCCCAGCAATTAATTCTGCCAGAATGTTCTCCCCACAGAGATTTATGTTCATCCTTCAATCTTACCACTGCTGCTTTTGAGAGATTTTCACCCTCTCTCTCCCAAAACAGTGGGGGCAGTTGTAACTTTCCACTTCTTCCTCATATGTTCCTCCTGCCCCAGCAAGCACTTCAGGGGAAGGAAGTGTGAAAAACAAGCAGCTTTTCTTCCATCCAGCCAGCTGAGAGGAACAGGGGGCAGGAAAGCTCAAGTCTCATCCCTCTGGAAAACCTGAGGAATCTAAGACGTGCAAATGTATGGACAGGGCTTCAGAGCTATACATGCTATTGGTTTCTCTGCTTTGTTATACTCATGGAGTACACACCTCTCCTTTTTCTGGGTAGAAAAATCAGTGGCACAAAATTTAGGTGTTGAATATAAATTAGTTCACAGTCCATGGAGTTTTGGTCTATATCATCCTAGTTACCTGCCTTCTCTTCCACCAATAATGGTCAGCCCTCTATGTCTCTCATTTATGAGAATTTATGACCACTTAATATTAGCTCCAGTTTTTCACCTTTTGTAGGAGCATAGTACTCCCAAGTTCCTCTTGCTTCTAACATTACTCCAATCACCAGGAGACACCCTTGGGACATTTGGGCCCATTAGCATCTGTGTTGCTCTGGTCTCTTCCTCTCCTAGGAGTGCTTTGGTAGCCTCTCTGAGTTTAAGGATGTGACAAAGCAACAACAGAGGGTGGATCAGGGAGGGCAGAGACAGACTTAACCTGTGGGGACAGACATTCAGGGAAGCAATGGGCTGGGGATGCAGAACTGCCCGTATGCGCTTACAAAGCTTCAGCCAGTAAATGCTGTGCAAGGCAGATATGTAACTTTATTGTGTCAGATGTCTAGCATCTTTCCAGCGCCTGCTTTGATAGGAGTAACCGAGTCCTTTGGAACATGGTAAGCTGGGCAAAATCTATGTTATACTTCTTCCTAACTTGAATGCCGGTTTTGACAAAAATCGAGGTATGATTTCTAAAAAAGGGATTCCGCCTCCGGAAAAGGTACCCAGTGAAACAGTCCTGCAAGAGCCCTCCGCCCGTGGGAGTAATTTCAAATAAATCTCCAAATGTCTCTCCCTCAGGCGCCGGGAGGTGCTGCCACACACCCTCACACACCCTGGGGAAGGCAGCGGCGGCCCCGCGGGAGCCGGGCAGGGCCGGGGCCGCCGGGGGCGGGCCGGGAGCGGCTCACGCCGCGCTCTCCGCCTCACGGCCGCCGTCG